>JAVQJF010034173.1:0-20024 GCA_036023855.1 Gadopsis marmoratus | reverse complement strand
CAGTGGCAAGGAAAAACTGCCTTTTAACAGGCAGAAACCTCAGGCAGAACCAGGCTCTTGGTGGGCGGTCATCTGCCTCGACCGGTTGGGTAGAGAGAGAAAAAAGAAGATATGGGGGGTGGTAAGGTAAGAGCAGGATGAAAGAGAACATACAGTAACACAGTACAATTCCACATACGGAATATGCATAGCAATGGCAGCTACAATGTACTAAACAAGCCTTTGCACCCAAGACTATTGTCTTTGACAATCAGCCAGATGTTCTAGGAGCAAAAATACAGCATTTGATCCTTTGGCCAACGGTTGGTTGGTTGTGGTAGCGGTGTCGGCTACCTCCTGTCCACATGTCGAAGTGTCCCTGGGCAAGACACTGAATCCTAAGTTGCCCCCAGTTGTCCTATCCTGACCTGTCCCTGACCAAGACAGGACAGGGATAGCACTGGAGTTGGTCCCCGGTCGCCATAGAAGGCTGACCACTGCTCCAGCTCCCCTGGGAAGAAGGAGGGCCGGATGGGTCAAAAGCAGAGGATAAATTTCAATGTGTATGTGTGTGTTTGAACTGTTCTCTGCATATGTGTATCATGATTGACCATTAAACAACCAAACGGTTCAATTATTATCATGTAGCGTAATGCAGTTTATTTCGGGGCATTATGAATTGCCCAGACAAACTCATATGGAGAGGGCATAAGAGTACTAGCAGCTTGTAAGAAGTACAGGTGCTCACAAAAAAGTCATGCTACAGCAAAGATTAAAATGTAGTAAGTGCTATACTAATAAGTGCTAGTACTGCGTATTGGTGTATACCAGCCCAGTTTTAGCACTGCTTACCATGGCACAGATAGTGCTAGCAAAATCATTTTGTAACATAAATTACCACTAATCCATATGGCTATATGATCTTCTACCAGGCTACAAAATATTGAATGCCTTCTATAAAGGAATAACTAGAGTTAAATGCTGTAGCCAATCACGTTAAATAGATATATGGAAGTTGTGTGGTTTCATGCCTAAACTTCCTCTTCTGTTAGCTTTCTGTTACCATCTCTTATGTTAACGTCTCGGTTTTGACCCGTGTCTTAAATCAGCTGTAAAATACACTAAAAACAACTAGCTATCATCCAATTTGTTTCTCATCTCTTGGTTACCTTGTTAGGCTTCCTTATCCATGAAAATATTGGTTTTAATATTTTTGGTGTGGGCCACTGGGCCTTTTTTTGTCAGTATACCTCTCGATTTCAATAAAAAAAATGGTAAAATGAACCTCAACAGAATCCTATAAATAAATAAAAGGTTGTTGTGTTACCTGACTTTTACTGAGGGGTATTAGAACACATCTCTTAAACAAATTAGTTTTATTTATTTTTTCATTTTTTCAAAAATTGTCACAAGTGATATTGTGACCCAGCAGGCATAGCTGGTTTTTGCATCGCAGGCTGCCCAGATTTTTTTGCCGTACTTTATGCCCTGGCTTACTGGGTATGTATTGCTGGAAGGGGCATTTTCCTAAGAAAGGAACAACATTCATCCACTGTCACCTCTGGCCCTGTGTTGAACATCCCTGGCCCTGGTCTCTCTGTTGTGAAATCTGAGGACTCTTGGTATCATTTGAAATGAGAATCCCCTAAAGCTCACATGACTGGGAGTGGAGCTGGCTGTCAGTGTGTTGGCTGATTGATTTCAGTTTTGGCTCTATTTATTGCTCTATAATCTTATTTTTATAACTGGGTCGAAACCGACCCTAACAACACAAAGGTCATAATTTCAACCAGAGCATTTTATAATTTAGTGAAAAAAAAACGTTTTTGGTTTATTTTGTTGAAAAAGAGCCAAAGTCACAGTGACAAAGTCAAAAAGCCTTGATGCAATAAACACATTTATGTGGTTCTTTTATGCATTTAAAACCTAAAAACGGTTCGGTGCCGACCCACACACAAGAGGAAGGCTAAAGTATTAAAACATCACTTTCTGCTTCTGAGTGAATTGATGTTAGTGTTGACATAGTAACTATAGCCTACATTTAGCTACTAATACCAGCACTGAAGAAATAAATATTACCCAAAAGGAAACAGAGATTCAGTCATGGATTGGCTGAGGAAAAATACATCACAGGTCTCTCTCTCGCTCAATCTGTCTCTGTGTCTCTCTCTCTTTCTCTCTCTCAATCTGTCTCTGTGTCTCTCTCTCTCTTTCTCTTTCTCTCTCTCTCTCTCAGTCTCAATCTGTCTTTGTGTGTCTCTCTCTCGCAATCTCTCTCTCTCTCTCTCTCTCTCTCTCTCTCTCCCGCTCTCTCTCTCTCTCTCTCGCTCTCTCTCACCCCTCCGTGTGTGTGTGTGTGTGAGAATCTGTGCGTGTCGCTCTGAATGTGGAAAAGGCTTCATCCACGCGATAGAAGCTGCGCGTTTTTTGTTTTCTTATAGGTCGCAGCATCTACCCCCAGAGAGGAAAACGGCAATATACAAACGGGTTAATATCATACCAGAAAGACAAACCATAACAGAAGCAAAGGATCAACAACACAGAGTAAACTCCGATTATCGCCAGAGCAGGGGGGGGGGGGGGCGGATGCGATTAAGAAATAAAAGGATTTAGAATTATAGGACTACGGCGAACATTTTAGTTCGATAGCTGGTGGAAAACTTGGAGAAAGGAAAGTGGACAAGAGAGAAAGCGGAAAAATAAGGGAGAGAGGACTCAGGCTGGCAGTTGTTGGTGCTCCGCCATGCAACATGAGTAACGACAGTAACGGAGGTGGGGGGCTTCAGCCTCTCT
The DNA here is from genome assembly GCA_036023855.1 of Gadopsis marmoratus. NCBI lineage: Eukaryota > Metazoa > Chordata > Actinopteri > Centrarchiformes > Percichthyidae > Gadopsis > Gadopsis marmoratus. The sequence goes on along the minus strand of JAVQJF010034173.1, from coordinate 17,252 downwards.
GGAGCTTCAATGGTGAGTTAAAAGCTCAATTAATTTTGTAAACGGACACGCACACAGTTGTTAAATAAAGCTTGGTCCATATACATTTAATGCAGGTATTGTTAAATAAAGCATGGTAGGTTAATCATAATTATATCTACCAATTATAACAACCACTGAAAGAAACGAAATAAGCATAATAAATTAGAATATTAGAAATTCACAAGGTTCTGGATACATTTAACAACACAATCATTTTCAATTTACAAACATTGTGAACTAAATAACATGTTCAACATTTTCACAGCCAACCTGTGATGACATGTGGAGTAGACATGGTGGTGTTGTGGCATTCTGTTAAATTATAGTAGGCTAAATAATTAAATAAGGGCTATATTTAGTCCATGAATATTCTTTATTCTTAATGACATTGATATTTTCCAACCCTAAAACGAATAATTGACTGAAAAAGTTGTCTCAGAACAGCAGGTAAGTGATAATTTGATATGCACATGATCAATAATCAACATTTTGAAAAGATCAGTCAGAATGTTTTCCTTTTTCATGACCATATCTAAATGGTGGAAGGGCATGTTGTCTTTGGATATCCAAATCCAAGTAATAAGAGCAGCAGCTTTTCCTCAGGGAATAAAGGGCAAAATGAAGATGAGGAGAAAGGGGCATAAGAAGACAGGAGGTGATGAAGGAGGAGATAAAACCGAGTGAGAGAAGTTGAACGGACTTGGCTTTCTGAGATTAAGAAGCCTGAATAAACTCCTCCTTCCCCTCTCTAACCTGTTCTTCTATTTTTCTCTTTCTCTTTGATGTGTGTAAATACATACAGCAAATCTCAAATTTGCATCAGAGCAGTAGATGTTAGTACATGTTGTGAGTTTCCCACCGTGTGTGTGTGTAGACCACCATAAAAACATGTTTTTTTTGTTGAGACTGATTCTAGGTGTATGAGTGATAACTCAGTTATTTGTATTAGACTGCATGATACTGAAGGATGTCATTTACATATACTGTATGGAGAAGCAAAATATTAGACAGCCTACAGTGTAGTGCAGTCCAATATAGCAACATATAATCAAATGCCTCAAAATTAAAGAAAACGTCTGACACCTCATTGTCAACAAAAATTAAGTTTGTTTTAGGGTGTATTGATTGGCTGCTTGATTGTGTCACAGCATGTGATTTAAAGTGCTCTGCTCACTCAGTGTATATGTGTATTGTTGGGTCTATACATATAGAGTTGGTTTAGACTTGCTCTATATTAACAAGTGCTATGAGATAACTCTGTTATGATATAGCGCAATATAAATAAAATTGAACTGAATTGAATATGTATCATAGTATTAAAATAGTATTTAATCTTTATCGTGCAAATTTACCTGACCGTTCATGCTGCCGCAGACTATTTTGCAAATTGCATGTACAAAGCAAGATATTGGGTGAATGAGTTTATATGTGGTTACCAAAAAAAAAGCCTTTCTTTCCCAGAAGGAAAATTCCTGCAAGACTCTTTGGATAGAATGATTGACAGCCCTGAGTTCTACAAAAAACATCAGGGGGTTGATGTAACATTCCTCCTCTTCTCCATTTTCTCTGATTCCTCCCTTGTCTCCTCCCTTCCATCAGCAGCTCTTCTGTTCTCCTCACCTCCCTCTCTTTACCTCTTATGTCTCCTCTCTTCCTCCTGCTCTCCGAATTCTATCCTATTTACATCCTCACTCATGTAGAGAACAGATCCCTGTGGTGTAAAGACGTGTTTGATTGTGTGTGTGTGTGCATGTATATTTATTTATTTTGGATGTGGGTGTGTATACCATATACCATCGGAAAAAATGTATTTGTGTATTTCAGCAAGCAGTAGTGTGTGTGGCACATTTGTTTCTTGTATGTATCTACTGACTGTAGATGTGTGTGTATAGATGATTTAAAAACAGCAAGATCTGTAAAAAAAATTCAAGAATATAAATATAAAATAAGGAAATTGGCAATAAAAATGTGAAAAAAATATTCAAAAAAATTAAGGTAGAATCAGATAAAATAATAACTGTACAATATTATGTTTTATGAAAATGAAACGCTGTACAAGTTCATGCAGGACGAGCAAAATATTAACTAGGGGATGTGCAAAGGTTCACAGTGTGAAATGAAAAACAAAATGTGCAGCGTAGAAATATAATAGTCCAAGAGATGTGTGTTAATTGATGCAGATATTGAGGCTTACATTAATATAATGTGTAGTGTCCATTGGGGGTGTTAGAGTCTGTGTCAGGCTAGTTGCAGACAGGAAGAAACTGTTCTTGTGGCTTGAGGTTTTGGTCCTGATGGACTGCAGCCTCCTGTCAGAAGAGAGTCTTTCAAAGAGTTTGTGTCTGGGGTGGGAGGGGTCGACCACAATAATCCTGCTTGCCTCAGGGTCCTGGAGGCATGCAGATTGCAGCCAATCATCTTCTCTGCGGAGCAAATGATACGCTGCAGTCTGCCCTTGTCCTTGTCAGTGGTAGCAGCTAACCAGATGGTGATGGAGGGGGTGAGGCTGAACTCATAGATGGTGGTGTAGAAGTGCACCATCATTATCTTTGGCAGGTTGAATTTCTGCAGCTGCTGCAGGAAGTACATCCTCTGCTGAGCTTTCTTGGTTAAAGAGCTGATGTTCAGCTCCTACTTGAGGTCTTGGACTGATGACTGGAGGTGCAGATGTTGGTGGACTGGAAGAAGAGTAGAGGGCAAAAGACGCATCCTTGAGGGGGAGCTAATTCTGATGGACAGAAAGTCAGAGACGTGCTTCCCCAGTCTGTGATCCACCTGCAGGTGGAGTCAGGCACACTCAGGTGGGAGAGATTCTCATGCAGCAGAGCCAGGATGATGGTGTTGAATGCTTCAGGGTGGAAGGAGAGACTGATCCAGATGCTCTGCGTAGAGATGGAGCATGGAGAGAGAGAGTCATCGCTGTGGTAGGGGAGCAGGGGGCCTCTGAGGTGGACTGTTATAGAGAGGCCCAGGCGATTGTGGAATGGAGCTGGTGGGTAGAGTCATGGGTGATGCTGTCAGTACTGTCCCATTGGCTTTCAAAGCGACAGTAAAATTCAGGTTTTTGGTCAGGGGCAAGTCATTAATGGAGTGGGGGTGCGGAGGTTTGTATTTGGTAATCTGGTGTTGAAGTTTTAGAGAGTACATTTGTTTAGATTCTCTCACCATCTTGCTAACCCTGTACTTTCACTCTTTAATCCTGTCCCTGTACCATGGCTTGGCACACAGCAGTCCTCACAGAAGCTGATGACATCACAGCCTCTGTAAACACATCCCAATCAGTACAGTCCAAGCACGTGTGAAGATCCTTCATAGCGTCAATGGTCCAGTGCTTTCAATGTCCTCACAACAGTTTTGTAGAGATGTTTTAGTTTTACTTTCTGCCTGTATGGAGGAATCAGATGGACCATGACCTGGTCAGAGCGTCCCAATGCAGCGCGAGGGAGAGAATGATAGGCACTGCTGACTGTAGTGTAACAAGTTAGACAGATAGATAGATTTATTTATTTACTTTATTGATCCAAAGGAATTTAGGCACCCAGTTGCTTAAATATAAATCACCAATACACACAAAAATAAAGGACAAAAAGTCACTTTCATTTCCTTCCGCTCAGCATTGGGAGGACTTGAATAGTTGTATGGCCTGTGGGACCAAGGACTTCATTAGTCTGTCCGTTGAGCAGAAGTGGGACAGCAGTCGATAATTACAATACAATACAATCCACATATACAAAAATATTATTCTCTGTGGTCGGGCATTTAATAAACTGTCTGTATTAGGAATCTTCATGACTGAGATTATATTTGTTAAAGTACGACAATGACTAAGGAGTCGAGGTTAGTCCACTCCATACACAGTATCTGGTGGGTGAGCATGCACTGCATGTTGGCTTGTGGAACGTAAACACGACCAGAATGAATTAAACAAACTCTTGAGGGGAGTAGAAATGTTTGCAGTTGATGAAGAATGATTGTCCCCAGATACTTGAACAATTGAACAATGTCAACAGCCTGACTAGCAATAACAGTAGGCAGAATGGAGGGAGACTTCTTCCTGAAGTCAATGATCAGTTCTTTTGTTTTGGACACATTTATGTCCAAGAAGGAGCGCTTGCACCAGTCACTAAAATCATCCACCACTGGACCATGGTGGATTTAATCATTACTGTGCAAGGACACAATAACAGAATCATCTGCGAATTTGATATGTCTGTCCACATGTTGAAATAAAAGTGGTGAGAGGACACACCCCTGAGGGAAGCCTGTAGAGGATAAAAGGGCCTCAAAAAAGACACCATTGACTTTCACCTTTTGAGACCTATCTGTTACAAAGTCAACCAGTTTGGACTAGTAGAGGGACTTCTGGCTGTATCTACAGTGTATGGTACAGCCCCACACTTAGGTGGATCATAGATGGATCAGTTGACCGCACGCCGTCATACTACGCTAGATGTAACTAGCTCTGAATGTCTTCAGGTTCATTACGGTAACATCAGCTCCTGTTTTGATTCTAAACCTAACTGGTGTGTGTCCTGTCAACACTGCCCTGGTTTAGTTTACTTACTGCTCCAAGATAAAGGTTTTCCTCAGTGTCTTTAGAGACTTCTCTTACTGACTTGGAGAAACATTTTCTCTCTTAATTTTCTATTTACCACATGTTCTACACTCAGATCCTAATGCTTGGTATTTGGCTGCAGCTTTCTGCTTCTTTTTCCGCGCATCAGTGGCACCTGGAGTTCCCCAAGTGGGCTTGCTCCCGTCCATCACTGCTCTCTGTATGATGAGTTGGTTGTGTTCCACCTTCCTTCGATGCACTACAGTTTCCAAGGTGAGGTCGGACCTGAGCTGTAGTCGCCTAGAGAAGTCTTTGTCACAAATACCGACAACCAGTCCATCTCTGATATGTTTATATTTTTGGTTTAGTAGCCCACAATGTAGTGAAAGTGTGCTCACCTGGACCTCAACCTGTAGGCTACTGTGTGAATCTCTGAGTGGCATGGAGACTGGCCTGGCTGGAGACAAAGATGAAGTTTTTCAGCGGGCTAAACTTCGCCGTAGTGTCGGGTGTCTATCTGAGAACACTTCTGACACCATGGTAAATAACCATCTCATATAAACTGCTGGCCAATGCAACTTATATTTACTCATAAAGAGTGATTTATTAACTCCGTAACATGAGCAGTACACAAAGTGCTGTCAACCAATCTTGCTTACAGTTACAGTATGTCACATCATAGCTGCTTAGCTCTCTGATTGGTTATATGGTATATCTGTCTACCTGTAATACCTTGATGGTATGGAGGACATATGCTTACAATAATAGAAAGAGAAGACTAAAATGGAGAGAAGAACAATTTTCACCCACATTTCATTTCACCTCTAAAGAAATGCTGAATTTAAATGTTCTATGTGTTTTGGTGGTGGGGGCAAAGGTGTGCTGCATGAAGAAACAATAGAGTAGAAAATTACAGCAGAACTACAGGTTTTAAAGGATGTTCTGTTTCCACATTGTAATGGCCTAGTTTTTGAGGATACTGCAGTTGCCATGTTGCATTTACTGTGTGGCTGTGTATGTGTGTCTGAATGTGTATGTGTCAGCCCCAGATGTTGTTACTGGCACATTCCCTGTGAGCTGGCATCAAAATGAGCACCGAGGGATGTAAAGTTGGAGAGAGGGGGAAGGATGCAGAGGGGCGATAGACGAATTAGCGGATAAAGAGGCAGATGAGGATTTATGCCTACTCGACGTTACTGCACAGCCACTATTTGTACTTGGGCTTTATTTGACACAGAAATAAAGACTTGTATATATATATAATATAAGCCTGTGTCAAATAAAATCTTACTTTTCCATGTTTTATACGCTATTTCAGTTTCAAACCTGTATTTTCTGATCTGTTCCTGTTTAGTTTGCTGTTGCAATGTACATTCCACATATTGAATAACACTGATAGCAACATTAGCGCTACTGAAACGGAAATGGAAATGATTACGGCAGGAAAACAGAATGTTGCACAGAGTGGTGAGACATAACTCTGTCTGTTGCACTGAGAAAAGAAATATTAAGTTTAACAACATTTTTCATGCATGCTATTGGATCGTACCAGCCATGTTATTACTATTATTGGAGACAGTATTTGAATACTCCATTGATTATCTATACCACTTAGCCTTATAGGGGACAGACATTCATACTCACAGGCAATTTAGAATTGTCAATTAACCTAAACTGTGTGTCTGTGGGTGGTGGGAGGATGCCGGAGTACCTGGAAAAAACCCAAGTGGACGTAGGGTGACAGTGCTAACCACTGCATCAGCATGCTGCCCAGTATAGCTTAGATATAATTATATTAATTTAAGTTAAAGTAAGAATTAATCTCTTCCTGCCAGAAGTACAGACAGCAATGTCATACAAACAAGTCACATGTACTGTGGATGTCTTATACTGACCAGCCAACACCTCTTGAGGAAAGATTGGAAAAAGCACTTGCTTCTTTGTTAGCTGTGCCCAGCAAAATTGAACAACGGTCAGATAGTCACATTCCCACAGATTGACAATTCTCACAATGAGACCAGCACCGTTGACAACCTGCAATTTATGCCCATGAAGCATTCAACAAAGACATTGTGCTTCCTCATGGCAGGTAATGCAAACCTGCCATGAGGTTTGAAGCGGTTTCTGTTTGGTTGAAGCTGTTTCTGAAAATAGATAATAATAATAATAATAACTTTATTTATAAAAATCTGCATTTACAAAGTGCTTTGACAACAAAGCAAAGAGCACCTCAAGCAATACATAGAACAATATAACAATATAAAAAACTACAAAAATGACATAACATGAAAGCAAGTCAAAAGATTAAGAATAAAAGCAAAATTCAAAAGATTAACAGTCAAGAAGAGCGTTGTTGCTCGTTCTCGTGCTCACAGACAGCAGGTGCGAGAGAGCATCATGGGCATCAGCCAAAACAGTGACATGACATACAGTAGATTGAACGATGAGGTAAGTGAAGTTACTCTTTTATTATAGTTTGACTAACGTTATTTAAGGATAATTTTAATTTTGAGTATGAATGTCGTTATCAGCTTGTGAGCTTGCACAATATATGCTAGTGATATTGAATGAATCCACTGTTGTTGCATGATACATTGACTGCATTTATATGACACTTCAGCATTAGCTAACATTAGCTAGCCAGCTTTATCAATCGTCATTTGTCTACCATTCCCCGAGAGGCTCAGCAATGTCAGCATATCTAAATTTTGCTCTATGATAATGCTAACAGTTAGTGAACTAGATGTTCATTATTGAAGTGATAGCTGAATCGATGTGCTAATGTTTCAACATAATAGATGAGACTTTTATCTACTAACTAACATTACTGTACTGAATGGCTCTGGCAGCGGGTTTAGACAACGATAATACTAAATCGACATTAGTTCTAAACAGATCATTCCTCGAATATGGAAGGCATCACAATAAAACGACCCATTTGAAACATTATCATTTTTTTATTTCAGGATTCAAGTTCTGAAGATTCTGCAGCTCTACTGGAAGAAAGCAGTGACAGCGAGGCTAGAGGGGGAAGGGGGAGAAGCAGAGGTGCAGATGGAGTGCAGGGCAGGGGTAGGGACAGAGGCCATGGTAGTGGGAGAGGAAGACCATGAGCTGGTTCTATCACTGAAGAAGACAGACTCCGGGTTGCTCAGCTGACTGCTGCCTAGGACAGCAGAGGTTGGTCAGTCATAGATCTTTGGTAAAACAATATATAAATACTGTAAAAACTACAAACCAACTTGACATGTGAATGTAGCCATTCTAAACAGACATTCTAAACTTGATCAATTCAGACCCACCCAGAGTCTGGTTCTGCTCAAGGTTTCTGCCTGTTAAAAGGGAGTTTTTCCTTGCCACTGTTGCCACTGTTGGGTCTCTGTATATAGAGTCGGTCTAGACCTGCTTTATATTAACAAGTGCTATGAGATAACTTTGTTATGATATGGCACTATATAAATAAAACTGAATTTTATTGAATTGAATTCTTGCTAAATTTCCAGACAGAACTGCAAAAATTGACAGAAGAGGGGAGGGATGAAGTCCTGCAGATGGTGGTCACCCGTCAGCCAGGATTTTTCTGGACATCATCTGGTACATCTGGGAACCAGGAACTGGTTAGAGACAAATACCCTGACCTCTTTAGCAACTATGTTGGCTACAAGGAAGCACCAGTTAGGTGAAATTAAAAACTGGGAACATGCGAGTTCATTACCTCAAAGAAAAAGCTACACTTTATTTTTTATACAAGCTCATTTATTTTACAGTACTACAAATGTTTTCAGTGTCTTATTCTCTACAATGTCATATATGAATTTGTTTTTTAAAATTTATAATAAACGAACTATGGTACTGTGAACCACACTCTCAGGACTCTTTTTTTCTTGCTCCCATTGTTGTCATTGCTTATGTAACTGAGATCATGCCCTTTACGGAGTGAGAGAGAGAGAAAAAGCATGAATTAGAACCTACACAACTGAGTCAACCAATAGGTAAATTCATTACATGGGTATACATCAGCAGAAATGTATAAATTATAAGCATGGGTGTCAGTTTGGCAGGGGAAAAACAATCAGGCTGATGATATTCAATTAAATTAAATGACTTTACAGCGCAAAATAATCCACAGAGGAGACACACAGGAGACTGAGCATGAGAGGTAAGAAACATGTCTACAGTATTGGAGATAAATGCATCTTGACATTACAGGGCATGATTTGTCATTACATTCAATTTGTAATGACAGTATACAGCGGTGTTTCTGGAAGGAACGTTTATGGAACTGAATGCAATTTAGCAACGAAAAAGCACGGCCGTTAGCGGTGTGAGTGCGGTTGGTGGGCTCCTCGTCTCTTGTCTACTGCCTGGCTAACTGGTTGCCCCACACAGGCTGCCTTTGTTTACAGCCTGGCTTATCTGTAATTGACCAGTTGCAGTTGAGCTAAAAGAAAAACTGAGCGCTGGCTGCGGGAGGTGATTTAACCGATTGACTTGCCCCTGCTAGCTGCATTACCGGCTAACCGCTCTGGCTGGGTAAATTGCCAGGGCCGGGGGTATCCAAGGTCATCATTTCAGGCCCTATCCCCACCCACAACAGAGGAATTGAGAGGTGGTGCAGACTGTTTGCCCCACATTCCTGGCTAAATTGTGCCAATACTGGCATCCCCTACATCAACAACTTCGACCTGTTCTGGGCAAGACCCATCTTCTTGGGACGCGATGGTCACAGGAGAGGATCTCAGATGATGTCTGAGAACATGGACAGCTGCTATGCACTAACACTTTAGGAAATGTTAAGACGTCACCATTGTCCTCCACGTTTCCACCCTACTCAGCCCCCCTGAGCAGGATTGGTATGCCTTCTTCTATAACTACCATCATTTCATACCATAGACTCACCGCAGCACGCTCTATATCTCACTCCTCTCCTGCTAATCACAACTATTTAATTAAAATCCCTCTACAACCTCTGTTATCCCTGGTCACTAATTGTAATCCTTGGTCTTTTAAATATCAGATTCCTAAATAACAAATCTTTTTGTATGTCATGATTTTATTATTTCAATAATTTTGACTTTTTGATCATCACAGAGACGTTGTTATCTCAGGGAGACTGTAGTCCTCTTGTTGACGCAACCTACCCTCATTTTACACACCTCCATCAATCCTGCCTCTCAGGCAGGGAGGGGGGGTTGCTGTTATTTACAAAAAAGATTTTAAATGCACTCCTATTTTAAATGTGTGACGTGCAGGCTACGAGAGGAGACCGAAGAGCAGAACATGAAGCCAGACGAGTAGGTTGAAATGAGGATTTTATTGTGACCAGGAGTGACAGCAGCTGAGCAGGGAGACAGGCGAGGCGAGGCGAGGCGAGGCGAGGCGAGGCGAGGCGAGGCGAGGCGAGGCAGGCTGGCAGGCTGGTAGGCAGATCCAAGGACCGAGGTGACACCATAGAACTGAAACAATGATCTGACAAGGACCATCTGGCCACCCCAGGGTTGAAGTACTGTTGGGTAATGAGAAGAGGAGGAACAGGTGTGAGAAGAGCTTGACGAGGTAACAGAGGCGGGGCCAAGAGATAGGCGAAGCCAGGTAGACCAGCAGCAGCTGGCCGTAACAAAATGGAAGTTTTACATCGTTTGATATATCGTGGTTTTATGGTAAACTCCAAAGATCCCGTGATAATTTTAATAATCTACAGACCACCCAGACCAAACAAATGTTTTCATCCAGGATTTTACTGACTTTTTATCCCATTTTATATCCAAGTATTTTAGGTGATTTTAATAATAATTGGACCGTTTGGTCGCTTGATGGTCAATCATGATATACATATGCAGAGAACAATGCTCAAACACACATACACGTTGAAATTTAAATAGATAACAACAGCTCTAATTCCGGAAGCACAGCTACCTGACATATGGCCACAGCCGCCCCCAACATACATGTCACAGATTTTATGGATACTTTGGAAACTTTTAACCTCACTCAGGCAATACATTAACCAACACATTTGGGTCTAGTCACCTTGTTATGTATAGTGGTCTCAGCCCTGTCAAACTCTGTGACTAAGGATGTCTGCGTGTCTGATCACAAAGGAGTTTTATTCTGTGTGGTTTTATCTCAACTAATCTTTAATCACATGCTGCCATGTTTTTAACTCTATGTCTGCAGGTTTTCTGAGCTTTTTACCTCTGCTTCTTTAGCTGCTTTTAATCCATATTTTAACACAGAGGAGCTGGTCTCCCTTTTTAATTACACCTGCCAGACTGTTCCCAAATATTCAAATAGAACACTGCAGCAATGGCTAAAAGAGGCTGATGGCTAATTTCACCCAGGAATTAAAGAGACTGTAGGAGAAAGGAATGAAAATTGAAGGAAACAGGTTTACATGTATTTTATGACATATGGAAAAGCAGTAAAAGCAAGAGTAGCCTTCTTCTCTAATTTAATTTTAGAAAATAACTCAAACCCGAGAATTTTATTCAAGGTTATAGTCATCACCCCCTCTGCCTGTTATTTTAATGATGTATCACTGTATCACTGTCTTTTTTATCTGATATTATATCTCACATGAAGGCAAACATGTGCAGCCTTGATGTCATTCCTACAAAATTTCTTAAAGAAATTATTGACACAGTTGGGTCCAGTATTTTATTAATAATGAATAGCTCCTTAACAAAAGGCATTTTTCCAGCCAATGTTAAACATACTGTGGTACAACCTCTTTTAAAGAAACCTAATTTGGATCCTTCGGTTCTTAGTCATTTTAGGCCATTTTCTATTCTTCCATTTTTATCCAACATTTTAGAAAAAGTGGCTTCAACCCAACTTTTAACTTTTATGTGTCATAATAACATCTTTGAGAAATTTCAGTCTTGTTTTAGAGCTTTACATAGCACAGGAATGGCACTCCTTAAAATGATGTGTTATGAGATAACTCTGTTATGATATGGCACTATATAAATAAAACTGAATTGAATTGAATCTCCTTTTAGCAGCAGATACGGGGAGGGTACAATTTTAATACTTTTAGACCTGAGCGCTGCTTTTCAGACAGTAGATCATGCCTTTTTAATTGACTGTCTCAAAAACTGGGTTGGCATCAAGGGCAATGCACTTCGTTGGTTACTTTCTTTTTTCTAGAAAGAATGGTCTTCAACTCACATTACCTGTGGTTGTTCGCAAAGGTAAAATTTTAGCTCCAATTTTATTCTCTATGTATGGAGGCATGTAGATGCCTCCCTTAGTCAAACCATACAACGTCATAACGTCTCCTGTCATTGCTACGCAGACGACACACCTTCCCCTGGGATATGGTGACCCAAACAGCCGAACTGCTGTCTTAGACTGTGTCATAACATTTTCTTCAACTTAATAACTCAAACTCAGAAATCATACTGCAATTATACACTCTCACTCTTATTGAGAGTGAACTTGGTCCATTATCAGCTAATGTCAAACCCATTGCCAGAAATTTGGGAGTAATATTTGATTCAGATCTGAGCTTTGCACCACAGATCAAAGCAGTTGTCCAGATCTGTTTTTATCAAATAAGAACCATCTCCAGAATAAAAGTAATGCTTTCACACTCTGAGAAATTCTGAGACTCGACTACTGTAACCAAAAGTTACTCTCGCCTCTATCTCGTTCAGAATGCAGCAGCTTGGCTTCTTACTGGTTTTAACAGACGACATCACCCCAATCCCTGTTTGAGTTAGAATTGATTTTACGATTTTACTGATAAGGCACACCTGGGTCCGGCCCCAGGCTATATAGCAGAAATGCTGACCCCACATGAGAATGGGATCCTCTGGTGGGGCCCTTCTGGCCGTCCCAGAGACGAGGCTTAAATCTAAACGACCTGCCTGAGGAGAGAAGGCTTGCAGAATCAGTAAACTCTTTCAAATTACTTCTTAAAACACATTTTATAGACTTGCTTTCATGTGATATCATCTTTATATCTTTATATTGTCTTTTATCTCTTTTATCTCTTTTAAATTGTTTTATTTGTATTTATTAATCTTTTAACTTTATCTTGCATGCACTAAGGCGCATCATAATAGCGTGCACTGATGCCCGTAACTATGCAACTGATGCTGGGTCCTGTGTTTGCTTAGCCAGCCACAAGAAGCATACAGGAAACTTAGTGGGGATCTGGTCGGCAGGGGTGCAGGAAAGTGGAGTCTGCTGACTGACAAAAGCAGAAGAGGGACAGTAGGTCTGAATTGTGCTAATATTTTTTTGTGTCCAGTCCTGATTGTTTAATTGATGATGACACAGCCTGTTGGTAGTGTAGACTGTGTTTTTTACACACTGTGAAAAAGACTGATGACAGCCTGCACTGAAACATGATGTTTAAATAATGCGCCTGCTCTTCCAGTAAGTCAGATGTTCCCTGTTTACTGGAAGTTGCAAAATGTGCCATACAAAAAAAAAGGAAATGGACTCGGACTGTAAACAAAAGTGTGTATGTTGTGTGAGATTCCCATCTAATGCCAAAACCTTTAGATTTGATATCAACTCAAAGTTGTGGTCAGTCGCTTTTAAACTTTAGCACTTGCTATAAAACAAATTATTTTAGTCATGCTTGCATGGGTTGGTTGGTCGGCCGGTTGGTTCACCACTTTGGTGCAGACTGAAACAGATTTGCCATTGTGAGGCTGTAGACGTTTTTGTCAACCAACAAAAAACCCAGTAAAGGGAAGCCCATGCAGAAAGATATATCTGGGATTGGACCAAACCGATGATATATATATATAGATGAACTACATTCAAAACAATGTTCAAAGATTTTGCTTTGACTGGGGAAACCATTGCTTTGAGGGATTATGTATTTCTGAAAGCAGCCATCACTACTCAGATACACAAACTGAGGGGGCCAGGTATTGCTAATATGCACACACACAGACACGCACACACACACACACACACACACTTGTCAGTGCATACAGTGCAGCACTCTGTTGTGCATGCAACGTTACGATGTGCTCGGGGGTGTTAAACAAACCCTCTCCCTCTCTGTCTCTCATTCTCTCTCTCTCTCTCTCTCTCTCTCTCTCTCTCTCTCTGTCACACACACACACACACACACACATTTCTAAAATTCAAAGTGGAACATGACTGTTCCACGGCTTGACCTAAGGAAAAAGAGGGTGCAGGGGAGAGATGAAGAGGAAGGGAGAGAGTGTTTACAGATGGACAGAGACAGAAAAATAAATGGAAAGAGGGTGGAAGATATCAGATACAGAGATGGACAGAGAATACTCTAATGTAAAAGAGACAGCCAACAGATTCCAGATCACAGTATCACACTTACCACACTTCCTCTGACCTCAGTCTAATTTAATACAATTTGATTTTATCGTTTCATTGGGATTCCTCTTAACCATGTGGTGTTTGGGTCTATGGGACCTGTTTTCAATCTTTATTAAAAGAAAAATTCTGCAATTAATTATTTTGTCAACCGCAGACTCATTGGCCTTGGCTCATTTTCTGTGAAGAACATATAAAAGAACGCATTTTCAATGACAGCACTATGCACCCTCCCCCCAAACACACACTTGCATTACATATGTGGTGTTCGGGTCCACTGGACCCAACGGTAATAAAGGTGTGGAAATTGTAGGTGCTGTGTACTTTCAATCTGTCCTCCTACCTCGGCCTGCTGTTAGTGTGTGTGTGTGTGTGTTAGTGTGTGTGTGTGTGTGTGTGTGCATTTGCATGTGAGTTCTGTGTTTCTGCTCCTGCTATTCCTGTAAAATGGTTCAACATTGTTATATTTCAAGCATCCTGTCTGCTCCCGATTTCGTGCACATTTTACCTTCTGTCTTTCAGGAACCTTCCTATATTTTCTCACACTTTATACCAGCTACAAACTGGGGGTGGGACAAATCAAATAGCTTTGCCTTTGTGGCTCTTTATCACAATCAATCAATATGGCAGACAGGAAGACACAGTATACATGCACCAAGTGCAACAAATACATATGCAACACACACACACACAGTAAAGTTCTGACCCTCATGTGTTGTATAGGCTGGCATGAACAGGCTGTGTGTTGAATGGGGCTGATATTGTGTAGACTGGCATACTGTATCTGTTCAATGGGGCTTCTTTTGTGTAGAAGTGTGTGTGTGTGTGTGTGTGTGTGTGTGTGTGTGTGTGTTCAATTTCTAATTACGTTATCATATTTCTAATTACGAAATCAACATCAATAGTGTTAAAAAAATGTTCGAGTTAAACATCCATATCTTAATTATAATAGATTTTTCTCTTATTACATTTTATCACAAACGAATAGCATTTTTTATACACAAACGTAATTTAACAGAAGTAAATGGCAAATATTTACAATAGGTACTGTCTATATTGCTTGTATTTAGGACAAAGTAAACATCTGTTAAGTATTTTTACATAAATTGCTATGGCTTTATTGATCTAAAAAGCCAAAAATGCAGTGTCCACCAGACACCGGGAACATTGGATACTCATCCAACATGAACACCACACAAAAGTTAAAACAGGAATGTAGATGAACAGATCATACAATCAAGTAAAAGTTAAGTTATACTTAAATTCAATTCAATTCAGTTTTATTTATATAGCACCCTATCATAACAAAGTTATCTCATAGCACCTTATAGAGCAGGTCTAGCTGACTCTTTATTTACAGAGACCCAACAATTCCCACCATGAGCAGCACTAGGAGACAGTGGCAAGGAAAAACTCTGTTTTAACAGGAAGAAACCTCGAGCAGAACCAGAACCAGGCTCTGGGTCGATGATCATCTGCCTCAAGCGGTTGTGTTGTTGAGAGGGGGGGGGGGGGGAGAAGGAGGGAAATGTGTGTGTGTGTGGGGGATAGAGTGAGAGCAGGAAGAAAGAGAACACACAACAGCACAGTACAGTTCAACACACAGATGTTAAGCAATAGTAGTCGCAATGGTACTGATGTTAACATTAATACAAATAATAATAGGAGAAATACAGGAGCAGTAACAATAATAGCAGCAGCGGCTGTTGAGCAGGAGCAAGAAGCAGCAGGCAGTCCGCATCCAGAGATTCAGACTCCACACTCGCTGACAGCAGCAGAAGGCGAGAAAGGGAAGAAGGCAAGTTAGTAACAAGCATTAGTAGGATAAGAGTGCATACAGATGGAGAGTGAGAGGAGGAGAGAAAATCTCGGGTGCATCATGGGAAGTCTCCCTCCAGTTTTAAGGGGGCGCTCAGAGCTCACCTGAGTCAGCCCTGCTATAAGCTTTATCAAAGAGGAAAGTCTTAAACCTGCTCTTAAGTGTAAGGAGGGTGTCTGTCTTCCGTACACAGACTGGAAGCTGGTTCCACAGGAGAGGAGCTTGATAGCTGAAGGGTCTGGCTCACATTCTACTTTTAGAGACTCTAGGAACCACAAGGAGCCCTGCATTCTGGGAGTGTAGTGCTCTAGTGGGGTAATAGGGTACTATGAGCTCTTTAAGATATGATGGTGCCTGACCATTAAGGGCTTTATATGTGATACCTTGGTTTTAATGTCACACTTTGGTACATTTTCCGTACAGCAGGGAAAACAAAAAATAGCAAAAGAAGAATTTGAAGTATTTGAAGATAGCACAAAAACAAAGAAAGCATATGACTAATACAATTTGTCAAGAAAAAAAAACAGGAACTAAACAATCCAATATGTCAAACATAAAAACATATAAAACCAGACAGGGCAAGAGTGACAATTAGTGAAAAAAAAAAAGCTGAATAAATAGGTTTTCAATTGTTGTTTAAAAATGTTCACAGAGTTTGCATCTTATAGTCTTGGGCCATAGCTTTGTGGCATAGTTAAAAAAGGCTGAGCTGCCAATTTTCTTATTTGTGTGAGAGTTTATATTTAATTAAACAGCAGCAGAGGATCTAAGAGGCTGTGAAGGATTATAAATGACAAAGATTCAATAATGTAGGCCGGACCCCAAACCATTAAGAGCCTTGTAAACAAGTAAAAGAGCAGTGTAGGTTCGCTAAAACCGGGGATATGCTCTCTTTCTTGTTCTAGTTAAAAGCCTGGCAGAAGAGTTCTGAATTAATTGTAGTTTATCAATTGGTTGCTTTGGAAGAGCGGTAAGGAGAGAATTACAGTTATCTAATCTACTTGAGATAAATGCATGAATACATTTTCAGCATAGTGTTGGGCCAGGAATGACCGTACCGTAGCAATATTTCTTAAATGAAAGAAAGCTGCCATGGTCACCCTCTTTATGTGGGATTTAAAAATTAAGAGTCTATGATAACACCAAGGTTGTGACTTTCGATTTAATCTTGGGTGAGAACCACCTCCCCTTTTGATTGTGGGCCAACCAAGGCCGGCTCTAGCAAGGGGCAAGGGTGGGCAGTGCCCACCCAAACGAACGTCTTGCCCACCCAATCAAAAACTCAGATTTTTTTTTTACGTCACACAATGCATAGATTTCGGTACTGTTTCGAACTTGCGCTCTGATTGGGTGGGCAGCCTACAGCCCGCCTACAAAGTCGAGCAGTTCCCCTCACGGTGGCTTTGCGAGAAGGTTTCTCTCAGTCCGAAGGAGACTAAGTGCCGCTAGCGAAGCTCAGTTTGACCTACTTAATATGATCACTTCCTGTGCGATCATCACACAGCAAGTGATCATATTAATCGATCATCGCATCATGTC
>JAVQJF010034164.1:0-35010 GCA_036023855.1 Gadopsis marmoratus | reverse complement strand
TAGATTTGTGTACCCTTTGGTTAATTTTTATTGTCTTTGTATGTACCTTTAGAGCAATGTTTAACCGGAGTCAAAATCCTCGTATGTGTACAAAATACCTGGCCAATAAAGCTGATTCTGATTCTGATTCTGATCTTTGGTTGGCTTTGCCGTAATGGTTCTGCATGTAAAGATGCATGCAGAGCTAGATTGTTCAAGTCTACAGAAATATGTGCAGAAACACAAATGCACTATCGCCTATATACACCTTTATTTTTCCTTCACAAAATCAGTGCAACATATGCACAGCACATACAGTATACATTACAGCTGTGTGAACAAAAATGTGCTCTCTATTGAATAGAGTAAACACACAAAAAAAAGGGACTTAGGCTGCATCTCGTCGCCTAGCTGGGTCTGCCCACAGCACCTCATCAACATCACAGGCAGTATCTTCCCTGGCTAGACATCATCACATGCCTCTTCCATTGCCTGCAAAAGACGCATGAGCACATAGGGCTGACGGTCACACATGCCTTCTACCACCATGCCGAAAATAACTCTTTTTGGACCAGGGCTGCACGATCGAAGCTGAAATTGTCCCTCATGACAACATATCTGTGCTGCCCTTCGTCATCCATATGGTCCGCCAGTATTGAAATGTTGTGCAGTCTGTCCATGGATGGGAGTATGGACGAGGATGCGAGGATGGCATGGTGGTGGAGGACTCCATTATGTTTGATGGCGGCACAAATTGTGATGTTGCTGTACACGTTGGCCAGGAACACGTGCAATGGCTCTGATGACCAGAGATGTTCCTTCCCCTTCTCCTGGTCTTTGTGAGATTGAAGACTCGTCAATGAAAATAAACTCATGTGGGATCACGGTAGCGTTCATTTCCAGGACTCTCTGAAAACAAAAGAAAATTCAGATAAAATCAATCAATATGGTTCCAGTACACTGGGAAAACATGCTGTACGGTGGTCAGTCTTGTACTTACATCCACATATTCATGCCTCATGTCATGTTTGCCTTTTTCCAGAATTTCTCTCAAAGGCGCCCTGTAAAGCTGCTTCACGTGCGCTTGGTTTCGACGGAGAATACGGGCCAGTATGGTCCCTTATGATGTGGCTTTGAATCTCTCAGTCTAATTGCATGACTTGCCAAAACCAGTGGCGCATGCATTGGCCAATTGGTCCATGGGTGTGGCATTTTATACTGGCAAACAAGTAACTTCATGCCAGATTCCTGTGTCCTATGTAGAGAACTGTGTGCAGAGTGTTGCAAGAAAGTGTCATACTTGAATTGCAAATTGGGTGCAAAGCAGAAAATGTGTTTAAGGTTTTGGAGACTTGAGCTGAGGTTCTGCTCTCCAAGTGTCAGTAACTGTGCATTATGTGTCACTTCAGTGCGTTAGCAATTGCAAAAGACTATAGCGATTGCATGATACAATGGAGTGTGTTTGTGTGCGTTTCTGCGCCTTTCGCAGCTCTAAAAACAGCTGCGCTCTTCCTCTTCCTGCCCTCGTCTCCTCGTTTGACCAAACCCAATTTCCAAAGACGTGCCTGCGTCACACATACACACACAGAGCTCTGTGTTTGTGAAGACATTTCAAGTCTGCGCCTTCAGTTACAGTATGTTGAGCTTCAAGGCAGACGTCAGTCATTTCAACACCATCTATATTCTGAGCGTCTGTTCCATCATTTCCCCCCCTGGGTCAGCTCGCTTTCAGTGATGGTCTGACAAACGTTGCAGTGGCTTATAAGCAGTCTTTCCTTTCCTGCATCGCTTTATTTATTCTTTAGAAATGCGTTTAATGACTTGTGTTGCAAACACTCAGCAAATCTAAGTGTTTAAGAATTTTGCTGCATTAGACAGCTCTCCATTTTTGGTTTATTTTCTGAGCCGGCCCGTCAATAGCGGTCCCTTACTTGCATTTTGAGCATTTCCAATCACTTTGAGTGTAATTACCTGCTGTTTTAAAAAAAAAAAAATCACAAGTTGATTTCATATTGATTATGGTTCCAAAACGAATTAAAGTATGTTAAACTGCTTTGGCTGTATAAACTAGAGCTAAAGCAGCATTGTCAAGTCTTTTCACGAAACTATTGAGCTTTTTCCCTGCTTGAGTTTTATAACCTGCATGAAATGTAATCTGCTTTATTCTGTGGTATTATATTTTATGCTCAGAGGGATGAACGTCAATCACGTGCTAAGAATTTCAGCCCAGCGTTGCCTCTTTTTAATCAGTTGGATGTTAATGAAGGCAATTTTGTAAAATCAAGTCTCGGTGAGATTTAAAGGTTTGTGTGTGTTCATCCAATACCTTTTCCGCTATGTGATGCAAACTAAAGAAAGCAGTTGTGGTCACTTGACTGCTGTAGCAGTCAGTCAGACGGGATCAGACTAATGAAAGACAGAAAAGAGAAGAATCAGAGGGGGTAAAGTCAGGACAAGGGTGAGGGAAAGGAGGAGGGGAGGAGGCCTAAAGTATCCTAACAGCACGATTTATCCAGGAAGACTCCCTCACTTCCGCTCCAGACTCAAGCTGTGTGACAAGTAATCGGTCTGCAAATAATTTGAATTCACACTGAGGCATCTGGTTTCGCCCAGAGGGAGTGGACTTACATATGCGAGAGGAGAGAGCGATTTTAACAGAGCACATTTGTCACACAGCGGTTTACAGAAATCAAAAACAGTAGAAGAATGCCGGTGTGACTATCAACACAGATCCTGTGTCTGTGTGGTCTGGGAAATAGCTAGAGAAGAGAGACGTCTCTACATATCGATGAACATGTTCGCACACCTCCCCCATGCTTGGATTCATTCATCATTTCCGGCACTTTCTCTCCCTACGTTTGTAGTGCCCTGGTTAGCGCTGTCGTCTCACAGCGTCAGGCCTTTCTGTGTGGTGTTCGCGTTTCCCACCATCCAACGACATGTTACTATGGGTAACTGGTCACTCTAAGTTGCCTATTGTTGGGTTTGTGATAGACTGGTTTCAGGTTAAGTCTGTGATTGTTTGCATTGATAGCAATGCTCAAGTGTTGTGAAAAAAATATGTGAAATTGTATGTGCATCCAACACACACACACACACACACACACACACACACACACACACACACCCCTCATCGCTGTTTGTGGCTGTGGCCTCGTAAGGCATTTAACCTGTGTGTGCAGACACCTTCGGTGACAGGTACCTAAATCTAGAGACGGTGTGAGGTGTCGCAGCGCAGCCTCCTTTGCCCTCGCACACACATCAGTCCCTTTTTAGCCTTTGAAAATCATGTTTTTCTTCCCTATGTGCCAAACTACCGTCCACCCACACACACACACACACACACACACACACACTCTGACTATAGATGTAGAAGAGAAGCTGTAGTTGTGTTTCCATCAAACTGTCAAGTGAATTTTATGCAAATTTCATGACATTCAAAAAATAAACAGTGATTGTTATGATCAGGTGGACAGAAGTGTACTAACCCTTCCTGAATCTCAGAAGAAGAAAAAACCGCCCTGAGAAAACAAATGCACTAGGTGTCTCGTTTAATACTAGCAAGTTTTTTAGATGTTTAGGTTATATAACTGTTCTTTCAACTGCATTTAAATGACTACATTTTGACAAGTGGTATGAACCTGCTTTCGAATTGAATATCATCATTTAAATGCTGTGGAAACAGGTTTACATAACCGTTGGCATCTAAAAGACTTCAACTTTACTGCAGTTTCAACCTGCTAGACCTCTACATGTTTTTTTGCACACAAATCACCAGCAAGTAAGCTAGCAGCTGTAGCTGCAGCTGTAATTTAGGAACACTGCAGCCGTTTCTAAGCAGTAAGAAATTGCAAAAACTGTAAGAAATATGATACGAAGAGCGCTGCTGAGAGCCACCATGGACTGCTTTTCCCGTCTCGGAAGACACAAACGTAATGTTTGGCAAGAGTCCGTATCACTAAGAATGTCCTCACAATGAAAGGCTTTGGTCTCTGTTCCTGCTCTCATCTCATGTAGAAAATATTGCAATGATAAGATGAGCTCACATGGAAACCCCACAGCATTGTGCAGAAATGTCAGCCCGACCTTGTGCATTTCAGTCGTCAGTACTTTGATCAAAGTGTGAAATTGTCTCTTTTTCCATCCACTGATGTGAGCAGGGACAATACTGTATGTCATGTTTTTTATGTTATTGGCTTAATAACTTCGTGAAACAGGTATCATAATTAGTGGCGCCACATGGCACACAGCGCTGTAAGTGTGAGGTGTGCGTCAAACCTGTGAGCTCACAGGATGCAGATAGATGATGACGCATGTGGCTTTTTCGGTGACTTTGTGTGTATTTCTCAGCCTCTATGTGTGTGTGTGTGTGTGTGTGTTTGGGTTTATCTGATAGATGATGCCCTAAACGATTGTCCCGTTTGCTGTAAGTTGATATCTTAAGTGAAACTGCTCAGCTCAGGACCACGTCCTTGCCATTTAATGTCCTTCCAGTGAAACATCGGCTCCAGAAATATCACACCCAAAGGAGAAATAGCGTGTGGGTGTCCGTTTGTGTGCACTGCAAATGAAAGTGAGGGAGCAAATACGTTATGATATTACAAAACAACAACTCAGTCTCTGGTATCTCTTTTATCTGCCCACGAATTAAATACTACCCATGGAATGAAAATTAAAGTTCAAGTCTCTACATGTGTTAAGTGTCATGCATAGCTTTACTCTACCGAGGGATTCGACTTTCCTGCATTTAGCCATTTAGGAAAAATGTCAAATTTACCATATTGCCCTTCATTACATGGAGCTCTGCCTCTTTTTCCCCTCTGCAGTTTCCTCCCAGCGGGGCGAGGAAAAGTTCCAGCGTCCTGCGCATCACAGACGAGATGAGAACAAGCTGCAGATGCTGATGTGTTTTTGGGTCCTTTCCCTGCCTCCTGTTCTTCACACACCCATGACAGTCGCAGAGATGTCGGTGCACGTCGCCATCAAATCTTGTCCTTTTCGACTGCGTCTTGGCTCCGATCCTTCAAAAATGGCCTCTCGTCTCCCCGTGCATCTCGCCATCATATCCCTTAATGGTTTCACAGCAGTGCCTTTCACAGCCTCATCTCCTGCTATTTTTCTAATGTTGCTGCTGTCAGACATGGTGACTCAGAATTCAACATACGCTCCTCTTGCCCACTTTGTTCCACACTAAGTCGAGGCATCACCTGCATTTTTCTAAACACAATTCGGAGACAGACTGGGCATGAGATCGGGGTTTGGATGTCAGCGGCTATCGCTCCATTTTGCTTGCAGTGAGACTCATTTTATAGAATGAGTGTTAGTTTGCAATCACGAACCGACAAGAGCAGCTTCATAGAATTTAACTTTTAAAGCGCAAGAACTTGCTGTCTTAATATTTTTGGGAAAATAAGCAAACATTGTTTGCATACGGCACAGACACACTCTATCCACATCTGCTGGTAGTTGGTGTATAATTTGACAGGTTGACGGTCATACAATGAAGGTGACCACATGGGAACTGAACAGTTTTGGAAAAACGGACAAATCAGTATAACGGGGGCCGGGAGGGCTGTGGCTTTATATAGAATGAGAAAAATCTTGTTTGTTCTAATTAAATTTTTTTGTTGCCAATTTACATGCAGTTCTCAGAGCAGCGAGTTCATTATATCGACTCTATGGTGCAAAGCTACAGTTACTGGTCTCCTTTTTAGCTATAGCAGGCTAACTGCTACAGTTAGGCATTAAAATCATGTTTAGGTACAAACAGGTTACGGTAATAACTGAACCTTAACAAAAGTCACCTCTCAACTCAGAAACGTTCCGACTATGAAGTTGTGAATACCGTATTAGCTGCTCTTGTGAGAACTGTAAGTGCAATCCCAATTGAGAGAAGAAGAAAAAAGGGTCTATAGAGCCAGTCAACTCATATTCTGTAAAAATGTTACTAAACTATCATTCATCTTGTCTTTCATTACACGCTGGTCCCATTATTTCTGTGTTGCTTTTTCTCATGGTCTGTCATACTATTACTATTTAGTTTCCTAATTAGATAACTAGACCTGCAAAGCAACACACACACACACCTTCAGGGTCATGGCTGCAGCAGCGGCTGGCATGTGAGTGACTGGAATACCTGCACTGCGGTGGTATAAAGGTTGCTGGGCAGTGAGCGTGTACGAGCAACAAGGGGCCTTGGGTACCCATCTGTCACTCTCCCTCTCTAACACTCCCGCCATTTTGTTGTCTCTGGAGTGTCACCTTACCAGATTGTGCAACGCACAGAGGGCTTCATTAAAATCTGATGCTGTCTCGCCCCCAACCCCCCCCCCCCCCTTTTCTCTTTTCTCTTTTCTCACCTGCTTTGCTGTGTCACTCTATCGCTGGTTGCATTCCTCTCCCGTCTCTCCCTCTCTACATCTCTCCCTCCATTTCTTTTCTCTGTACGTCTGTGTAACTGCTTTTCTTCCCCGCGTTTTCTGCAACTCCCCCTAGTATGATGCGGCCATACTGGAAGTCCAGACATCTCTCTCTTAACATACAAAGTGGCCTTTGGATCAAAGGTGGGGGTTAATTTCTAAAATATTTAGCGGCTTTAGAGACAGATTTTTTTCCCCACAGTTGGTGGAGAAGTAACAGCAGGGATTGTACAGCTTTGTAAGAGTAAAATTAAAGCATTTTAAAAACAGAGTTTGTGCAAAGTTTGTAAAATGCTTAGTTTTACCAGTACGTTGTCATGGTATGGAATATGCTTGAATTTGAATAAACCCCTTGAAAAATGCTCGATTTTCTACATAATCTGGTGTGTCATCATCTACACAATCGCTCATGTAAGCCAAAAAATCTTTTATTTCACATGAAACACTCCCGTCGTCATATTTGTTAGTACCAAAAATCAAAAATGTCCATACTCTCGAAGTCTTCACAGTCATCACATCTAAATTGTTTGCATAAATGCCAGGAGACAACAAACAAATATGGTAACGGTAAAGAACCGCCAATCATCTATTATACATCCCAGCTGAAATTACCTTTTTGCCTAAAGCAAACACCCATTGACGGTTGCAAGAACGAAAGTACATTTTTCCGTTTTCTCTCTCTCCCTCAGCGTCACATTTTCCCTCCTGGTCTCTATTACCCCTGAAGTCATTTTACAATAAAGCTACACCCGACGTTATTATACACCAAGGGCTCCATTAAACTCACACTGCCAACTAAACTGAACAGCCTCACTCCAATAGGCCACTGTACAGCTCCAAAAACAAGTTCTCTCCCACATCATACACTCTCCACCGCATGGCAATAAAGGAAATTGAATGGCCTTAAAGCTGCAATGTGTGAATTTGAGGCAATGACAACAAATCCAACACATTTTAGAGCACAAGGCTGATTGCCGTGTAGCCACTTGGGGAACAGGTTTCAATGCAGTTTGGTGTTCATTGGAAAAACACATTTGGTTAAACCTCTTAAAATGTGGTTATTTCCTCAAATAAAATGAGAGCAGCTGACAAATAGTTTTCATGCAAGCAATCATTTCTTCAGGGTTGATAAGACATTTTTGACTCTCTGCATCATTGCAGAAAGTAAGGGATTTAATCACTTTTATGCTGTTGTCATGCTGGTTATATATGACAATTTCTCAGCGCAACTGTCGCAGTCATAAAGATGACACAACCGCGACGGGAAGCTGGTTACAACTTCACGGCCTGTACTCTGCTGTAAATTGTTCATTTGTGTCGTCGTTCACTCTGACTCTGTGTCAAATCTGGATCCTGGATCGGCACCAGTTGATCATCATCTTGATTGCTGGTGTTCCAGATTGTTTTTATCTTCAGCCACACATTGTAATTTCAATCCAAGTTATTTTGCCTGCCAGCCAGAAATACAAGGTTTTCAAGTATTCTTTTATCCCCCCCAATCATTTGACTATGTACGAGTTACCCAGTCCTCTCCAGTCTACATGCTCGTACTGTGTCAGCATCTTGCCTTTGCCCACCAGCTTCCTGATGAATCTCATTCGCAGCCCGCCGGTCTTCCCCTGTCGTCAGTCTGTCTCCATCCATTAGCCTACTCTTCAGCTGCCCAATGGTCTTTGCATCCTACTCTGGTGCCTGCTGACCTTCTCCATTTACCTCCAATCCCTCCAAGCCACTAAGTGACTCTCAAATAAGGTTTTTCACCGGCCTCAGTCTCTTTGGGTCTGCTTTCAGGTCCAACCTCAAACCCGTGTCAGTATGGTACTTACTGGGCCTCTCTGGGACTCTGAAACCTCACTTATCAAATAGCGTACAAAGAGATGTCAAAGAGCTGATTGCCAAACCACTTCTATAGCTGACAGATGCTGCTAATTGACATTCAACCTGATAAGATCCTACTTTTGGGCTCTATATTCTTTACACTAGTAACAATTTCAGTCACGAAAAAGCACTCACAAGATTAAACTTGGTGAACTCATCGACTCCACAGTAGATATCTGGATAACCATATCTATATATGGTTATGCTTTTTTGAATTCAGCTGAAAATTGTTTTTGCAATCTACCACATTACAGTGCAGAACTCCAAAGTGCCAAATAGCTCTCCCATTTTAGCATAATGGCACAGAAGCAGTTATCCTCTTTGCACAAAATAGTTTCCTGTTTGATTCTTCATCCATCATCTGGGATAGTTGGCAGACGGGAGAGATGAGTCTGTCCCACCGAATTTACAATGTGGGCTTAATCTTCATTTACGCCACATTTACACATCCATCTACACAAAGTGGCATTAAAAGACACATTGTTTGAGCTCACTATCTGTGCAAAATACCTAATGCTATATACAGCATTAAAGTGGGATTTGCCACTGAATGGAGTTTGATGTTTGCTCATAAATCAGGAACCTTTTCGAGGCTGAAATCAAACTCACGGCCATTTCTTTTTAAGAACAGGACTTTGCTGAAAACATTCTTACAGAGTTTAGCTGTATATTGAGTGTGTCCTGTACGGTATGCTTGAAATGTACATGCGGATCCGCTGAAGTTGTTCTGTGGACATGTCGCTATGTGGGTCCCAGGAACTAAGAGAAGCACCCATGCTTCCATGGATTGCCAGACATTATTTCAAGCTTGAAGGAGGTTTTGAAAGCTTCGGGTTGCAAAATGTGCTAACTACAAAGCTAACATGAAAATGACCACAATTGAGATCTCAAGATCTTTTTTCTCAGAGGGCAGAAATAAGTTATTTCTGTCACAGACAGTACGGGCTTACACTTCACCTAAAGCCAGAAACCAAAAAGACCATTGCTGTGAAACAATTGCACACTACATACTGATGAAATAAAATATACACGTCTATCAGTATACTGATTTGGCAGTAACATTAAGTTACTTACCTTGTTTTGCATTTACAGGAAATTATACAAGATTTGAGATGACTTTATGGAGGTGCCCCTTGAATTAACTCACCACTGTTTACAACTTTGAATATTTTCATCGTGCACTGAGTAGCCCCTCCATTTTATTTGTGCTTGGCACTTTTTCCAGTGGGAATACACGAAACACCTTGTTTAATTAATGTGGACACAATAATACAATACTGTAATGTGCGGGGCAATATCCGACATGTACATGGAACGTATTCTAAATAACGGTTTAAATAATGCTCAGTGGATCATCCAGGTTATTGTAAATACTATATAGTAATTCTTCTGAGTACTGAGTACTGATTTTAGTCTTTTCTTATTTGAATGAGCGCCAGCTGTTTCCACATTTCTTTCTCCAGTGCTGCTAGTTAAGCAGAGATTAATAGATTCTCTGGACTCCAGCGAAATAATCAAATATTGTTCAAATTGAACGAGGACATGATTTGATTCATCTCTTCTATTGATCTTGATTAAATATTCTTTTCATTTCTGGGGCTGTCAAAGCGTCTGCTAAATTAAATCAATTCAGTGATAAGATTTCCAGATAGTCACAAGTGAATTTTTTTAAATTAGGTTTGAAAGGAAAAAAAGATTAGCTGAGCAATTTTTCTCTTATGCTGGCTGCCATTTACCCTCTACAAAAATATTTTTATTTTATAAAATACCTGGTTGAAAACTACAATTAAGCTTCTCATTCTAACATTACATAACAAGTGGCACCTACTAATTACTATTTAATTGCAAATTATTATTTAATGGAATGAGTGGAATGAGTAACGAGTGCTTTTAAAGACTGAATCTTATATTTAGAGATATTTGTGCTTTGAAATATTGATGTGTCCATAACTTTACATGCAAGGTTTGCCTCACTGGTGCTGGTCTGAGTCAAACCGTGTGAACATGGAGGGTATCAGAGTGCCGATTCCAGTCCCAGCTGCTGCTTCTCATCTGTACTCCTTAAAAAAAGGGTTTAAGAGTAATTACAGCCGAGTTTGTGGACCTACGTTTTTTGGTGTGCGTGTCCTCCGAGTGCTTCGGGTCTGATTTGCTCTCCTCTCTAGACCGCATGGAGAGGGTGAATGTTTTGGATAATGTTGCACTCCAAGGTTCTGCTGGTAATTATCTTCCTGAAACTGGCTAAATATGATCGTCGCAGACTCCAACTGTTTTTGAAACCCTGCAACGAAAGTGGGGGATTTGGGGAGTCATCAAAGTCAGGCAGTGTTTCCTTGAAGTAGTAATGATCATAGCCTACTTTGCTGTTTTTAGCCGTGCTAGTGGTATCACTCAAGGGATGGCAAAGTGGGGTGGTCTGACCGACCGACCAACCACTTTGATCCAGAATTAAATATCACAAAAACCTTTGTATCAATTCCAGTAATGTTTTGTACAGACATTAATGGTCCCCGGAGGACAAATCCTACTCATTTTGGCATTCTATTCCTCCAGCATGTCAAAGTTTTCGCTTATCCAGTGAAATCTCTCATCACGTACAAGATGGATTGGCACAGAATTTGGTACAAACATTCCATTGTCCCCAGAGGATGAATCCTACTGACTTTCGTTGTCCCCTGATTTTACCTCTGGCGCAACCATGTGGTTTGGAGTAAAATGTAGGCTTTTACAAAAATTTAAATGACTTTTAATTTGTTCAATATGTTGGTTTATGACTGAATACCCATAAAATCAAACATCATCCCCATCAGCCTCACTTGCACTTGGTGTTTAGTTCTAATTAGCAAATGTTAGCAGCTAACATGCTAAACATGCTAAACTTAGTCTTGTTTAAATATCAAGGATGATAACATGTGAACACTGCCTACCTTTTAGCCCTTTTAACTCAATCAGCACCAGCAGCAAAAAGTGTATGTGCAACCAAATAGATTTTACTTGCTGCGACTCCACCTCGTCTCTCCCCTCTCTTTTCCTTCCCTTGTCCTTTCTCAAATGCCATCCCCCTCCATCATTATTCAGCGGGTGTGATGGGCAGCTTAGCCGTTGAGTCAGAGTGACAACTTGCTTAAGCCTCCAGAAAATAACAGACTGATACTTGGAACGCTCAAAACAACTAATACCTCTCAGACCGCCAAGTCCAAATAAAGTCAAGAGTCGCCAGGGACAAACGAATTTGATGCCGACAGATAAAAAGGAGCCCAGGCTCAACGAATCACACCCCCACTTCTCTATGAATATAAAACAAAGAGGAAAGACTAGATGCCAATTCTTTTCTGTGAAGGGCTACTCTGACTGACAATGGTCAGGAATATGAGACACAGGGGATGCTGTTGTTGTCATGGCAACTTTCCCAGAGCTGAAAGTATGTTCCGTTTGGCGACATGGATCGTAGCTGTCATTACGGATTACGTGCCACCTGCTCAAAACATTTTTATGGCTTAACCAGCATGATGTCAAAGCTGTAATTATGGCTCTATGGTCTTCTTTTACCTTTTTTCCTTAATATGTTTGGGAAGAGCATTATGCATTAGCGACTACCTTTTTTCCCGCCTTTCCAATCTTTGTGCTAAGCTAAGCTAACTGGCTCCTGGCTTTAGCTTCATATTTGCTGTACAGACATGAAACTTTTTTTTTTAATGGAATATTGTAGCTTATTGCTACTTTACCTCACCTGTAACTGACTGTATGCAAGTTCAACTCAAGTGGCCTCCAGCTTTAAAGACATCTGACAATCACTATATACAGTGTTCTCAACTCTAACTATATCTATATGTACGTGCAGGTGAATTAGTGAATAATGCTAATTTCTCCTTTTCGGGGTAGTTGCTCTCTTGAAGGTAACTGCTATTTTTACAGCAGTGAGTGGAGGAGGAGGACTGGTGGGAGAAAGGTGTGGAGTGGAAACATCGGATGCAGCGGGGAGACAAGAGGGGAGCTATTTGTGTGGGATAGCTGCACAAGAGGTTGCTCTTCTGTGTGTCATTTTGCTCCAACAGCTGAATTATACTGAATAAAACCTGCCAGAAAATGTGAAAAATGACCACGTTTCTTCTCGTCTTTGCAGAGGACAAGTGGCATTGTTTTAAACCTTCGTATCCAGGCACGTTGACTAAGAATATATTCAGATTTTCAGCAGCAGCCTAGAGCAACATGACACACATGCAGTAAATGCAAATATGTGCTTTTGTGCTCCTAAGCCCTCAGTTTCTTCATGGGATTTTTATATATTTTAGTTACACATGGCACGCTCAGGCACTTTCTTTACAAAATAAATGGTAAAAAGGGCACTTCGCTATATTTTTTTTTTTGGCGGGGCGGGCAACCAGCAAAATAATAAACTAAATTAATCAACCTAAAATTACCTACTCAAAAAAGAAAAAGACATCTCTTACTGAAACCTCCTAGATAAACAAGAATGCCTGCCACCCACCCCTCCAAATCTCAGGGCTGGTCTAGATACTCCATCCCTTAAACCAGCGGTCCCCAACCTTTTTTGCACCACGGACCGGTTTCATGTAAGACAATATTTTCACGGACCGGCCTTCGGGTTTGGGGGCATAAATATATCGAAATAAAATTATATGACCGGCACAAAAACAAAAATAAAGTGGATAAAAAATACAACTCACAATGACGCTGAATTAGTGGGAGCCCTGAGGTTGTGTCTCTGCAACGAGCCGGTCCAATCTAAACAACGATGTTTGTTCTCCGCTCATTTTTGCTAGCTTGTAGGCTTAATTTTTGAAGTAAAGTATCACGAGATTGAGAGGAGCGTCTTGACGTGTCAAGAGACACAGACGCACAGACGGATGTATCCAGTCATTTTTCAAAATAAAACATCTTTCAGACTCTGATAATCAATAAAATATTTTTTAATTTCATTCTCTGCGGCCCGGTACCAAATGACCCGCGGACCGGCGGTTGGGGACCACTGCTTTAGATGATCTTACGTTACAGCTAGCTCAGTTAGCTTATTTGGTGTTGCAGCTTGGCGTCTCTATGGTGGAAGTCAATCCACGCAACACGTTGCACACTTCCAGTGTAGACAGCAAGTGAAAAGGTAAAGTTAGGGAGTCGGGGGACTTCTGATGAAACACATTAGGTCAATACCTCTTGGTTTGTCTGTAATAAGGCAAATGACACACTGGTGTGAAAGCGCCAGCGGAACAACGATAAATATCCAACTATATTGGCGACTTGAAGTGAGTGCCAGTATGAAGTTGCAGATGGATGGGTTGCTACTCTCCGACATTACAACTTGATGATTAGTTAAATGGAGTGCATCATTACAGATTCAATTTGCTGCTAAGAGCACTGTGATTCATCAGGTG
Source organism: Gadopsis marmoratus (assembly GCA_036023855.1). Lineage (NCBI taxonomy): Eukaryota > Metazoa > Chordata > Actinopteri > Centrarchiformes > Percichthyidae > Gadopsis > Gadopsis marmoratus. Next base: position 21,344 of record JAVQJF010034164.1, on the reverse strand, counting down.
CACCTCCATCTCTGTGGTAACGGAGCCAGCTTTTCACAGGACATTGTTTCTTTGATATGCCTCACCTCTTAAGCAGAGTGATGATGATGACGACGACGACTCCAACCCCCAATTATCTTCAGTTTGGACGGGATGAATTAGAAGCTGTTGATTGGACCATGCATCATTAAATCAATCACACCATTTGGCATTGCTAATAGATTATAAAGAGTGCAGTCATTCCACAGCCTTCTCACTTTCTTACATCGTTTCACACGTATCTGCACGTTTACTGTCATTCTGGAAGGCATCAATTCACAGAATGCACCTAGTCTGCAGTGTTGCCTGTCATTTCTGCAGTGCTACATGAAATTCATTGTCATTCTGATGTGGGTATGGCTGTTATTGATGAGGATCTGTACAGAGATTATAGGGAGACGTCTGGTAGATATAAGTGTGCAAAAAAGAAAAGAAAAATGACGTGCGTAGTCTTCTCCAGCTGTTGTGAGTGCATATCTGTGTGTGTGTCTACATGCTGGATGTGCGTCTGTTTTTCACACCGACGCGTGCCAATGAGAAAGTCACATTCAGCTGTCACATTGTGATTCAATGGCCGTCATCACGCCATCAGCATTGTTCCAGGCTCCCCTCACAGGCTGGGGGCACCCTCAACCTGTCATTGACAATCTGGGGAGATAGGGGTGTGCTCACATTGGCCCTGCCGGGAGACAATAACACCAGTTGGCTCTCTTAAGCTCTCAACTGTTCCATGAACAGACAGTCAGTGAAGTGGAGTAACATTTTAAACAGCTTCTCATATCCAGTGAAACGTGCCTTTAATAACAAATGTCCTCAGTTTTAGCACAAGGATATATATAACATATAGCATATCGTGCTACAGTATACGGCTCCCTAGAAATTAAGCCCAAACATCTGGATCGCCCTCTGGTGGCTGGCTGCAGTATAGGTCATAAGCCCCGCCCCCTTCATGTTAGCGGCAGTATTATTAAGACTGTCCATAAATGAATTTCAGAGACGTTATAACGATATGTTATAATCTGCTTATAGCAGCATGTAATTATAGTTTTAAGCTCTGATATATATATTCATAATGCTTTATAGTAATAATCATAGACATTAAGCATTTTATAATGACTTATAAGGTAAAGTATCATAATACTTCATCACTGCTGGTCAGTCACTAACATTTTTTTACAAAGGTCATAGTGTCTCATAAGTCTCATGGTTGTAATACATTATATTAGTTCTTTAATGCATTATAATCACTGTTATAAGCACACAGAGTAACTTATAATGCTTTATAAGTATGTTTATAATGCATTATAGTTAAGTTATTCTTTATTGATCTCTGTAGGGAAATGTATTCTCTGCACTTCACTTAATAATAAGTGTTAGGAGCCGTGGGCAGCCACTGTGCAGCACCCAGGGTTAAACTCCAGTTCTAGGCCGAAATGTGTTTTGCAGATTATTCCTTCACTGTGCAGAGTGGTGCAGGTGCAGAGTTAAAATATCTAGCTGCTGAAGAGAGGAAGTTTCACTGTGCACACGTTAAAGATCAAGCAGGATTTTGTGCTTGTTTGGAAACCAGTCCACGGTCCACAATGGAAACCTGACACCTCCAGGCCAGATACCATAAGAATGGAGTAGGATAATATTTGCATATCTAAATTCTAAGAATTCTTAATTAAACCATTTTTGTGGAATGTTTTTTTTTGTGAATCGCTTAATGTCGTATATCAGATATCAGTCCTGCTCTTTACAACTGTACAGTGTACATCACCAAGTATATAAAAGGAGTTTGAGAAGCATATTTTAAGATGTGAGGTCAGGCTTTGTTCACGCGTGTATGCATCTGCGTACCCCCCCCCCCCCACCCCCCACCCCCCCCCGCTCGTACTAGTCATTTCTCACCTCAATAAATGGTCAGTACTGCAGCAATCTCTGTAAATCCATTATTGATCCTTTAGCTGTCGATACTGTTTACCTCGTACAAATGACTCTTTAATTACTAGTCAGCTGCACGGCCTGTCAGTGATCCTCGCTTGCTGCAATCGAATACATCTTTTTTATGACCTAAAATCAGGCGTGTTGCCGACAGATTAATAAATCCCCGCTGGACTGTTTGGGTGTATAATTTTACTGAGCACCTCCCAGAAATAAACCCATGTCATTATGTGAAAATTAAACTGGGTGCTGCTGAAAAGCTACTTAAATGAAGTGTCGGTGCATCAATGTGAGAGATTCTGTTACTACCACACTACATACTACTACCATGGAATTATTCAGGATATAATTCTCTATGTACATGTCACGTATGCTTTACAAGCTATATTATTGTACTTCTAGTGTAACTTCACCCTCAAATTCTGCTAGAAGCCTCTCTCCCGGCAAAAGAAATAAAATGCAGCGAGTGACAGAACAACAACTTTAGGAGGCGTGGCCTCGTGGCTGCGTAGTGTGTGCTTCAGGAGACACAGGGGAGACTGACTGACACTGATTATAGTCTTTCTTATATACATTTCATGACGTAGACAGGTCCCAACCGGTCGACTCTATGTCAGCATTGCCCTCGCAAGGTTCAGTGTTCAGGGCTGATGTGAAAGAGTAGATGGCATGTTGATCAATTTTTAACTCATGAAATGCAGATTTTTATACCTTTGGTAAGAAATGTCAGCATTAACACCAGCACTGATGTGTTTCGGTCATACCATTTAGTTTACAGCTCAAAAACATGTTAAAGTGTGCAGTACCTCTTTAGAGGGGTAAATGCAGTAATGGGAGGTGACATCAGCTGAAGAAAGATCTGTCGAGTGTGCATCCTTGACAATGATAAATGCTTCCCCACTCCGGCCTAATTACTGACATAAGCCAACTAATGCTGGCTCAACTAATGGAAAATCCCAATTTTCATCCAACACATCATATCCGCTTCACGCCCACATACTGTATATGTATAGTGCAACATCCCTGCTCATTCTCTGTCATATCTGAAAACATTTCTAGTATTTGATTCTGTCTCTGATGTTTGATAGAGAACTACTTACATTGAGTTAATGCTATTTTCTGTAAAAACTAAATAAAATATAGTTTTAGTCACTGCAGTCTTTTAGCTACTGTTTATTAGAATAAATGAAATTGCACAAAATCAAAATCAAAATATAGTAGAGGTGAAGCGATTAATCAATGAATCAGTCGTCTAATAGCAACTATTGTGACAACTGATTAAACATTTATCTCATTATCCAAGATTCTTAATTGTGAGGACTGTTGGTCGAACAAAACAAACATTTTTAGATTCATTGAGAACATAATTACTATTCAATATTTATGTAAATTAATGAATTATTAAACATAATAATTAATAAATCCCCACGCCCAAAACAATTTGCAACGGAGGATAAGTAGCTTTGACGTGGTCGGACAGGCGAAACGCAGGGTAAGTCCCACAACAACTGTGCAAGCTTTTGCAGTGAACACATGATAATAATTGAAGGAAATGTAGATAAATGTATCAGCTCAGACCTATTCTCATTAGGAGTTTGGCACCTGAACAGTAAGATTTTAGAGAGCAAATCAAATTGAAACTATATACAGTATAACTCTATTTAAGTGTGGGAGGACAACATTAGGCTTTTGAGAGGGATGTGAGGGGGACATGTCTCCTTGAACATAAGTGTCCACGTCTGCTGCAGCACGGGAAATGAGCACCATTCCCTCTGACGCTCATCTGTACCAGCACACAGCATATAATGTCAGTATGATCTTTGCCATCAATGCCCCCCCCCCACTTACCTTGGCACTGACGCATCCCATTACTCTGACTGTGGGGCAATATTTGGTGAATCATTGTTTTCCTTCTGCACCTGTTGTTATAAATCAAGCGTTTGGCACGAAGCTCTTGGCTGGACCGCCGATGAATGGGCTGTGACCCAAGCGGCAATTTGGTGGGGTGTTGATTCACTGACACACTCGGAACTCTGAGTTGTATGCCCTCGGGTATATTTCATGGGTGTGTGGACTTAAAATAGCGTGTATCTTTTCTTAATGAGTGTAAAGCATACAGTTATTGCATGTCGGCGCCAGATCATGGTCTGATTTCAAATAGATGTTTGTGTGCCAGCAGACTTCACTACCCTTCGCTACATGACTAATCACTTCGCCGTTCAGTTCAGTAGGTCTCCTCACGTGGAGCCGTCAACACCACCTTGATTTTCTTTCATGTTCTTAACTAGCTACACGATCACGCCAATTAATCTCTATTCCCCTGCCACTCAGCCGGGTGGCAAAAGGAATAAAAGATCAGCTGTGACGTTGCTGTCAGCAGCCAGTGATCTGCAGAATGGTTTGCATCATATGAATTGGTGGCAGGGAAACAGGGCCTTTTTAGGCTGCTTTTCCACTTGCATGCCTTTGCAGCATCATTCCCAGGGGTTAATTAGCAATTGCATGCTCTGGTGCCTCCCATTAATTAACATTAGAGACTTCCCAAGCTGTGCTGGGAACTGCTGCTAAAGCATCAGTGCAGGGAAGACTGTTTGTTTGTGTGTGCACGTGCATGTGTGCGTATTGGTCTCTGCTGACATGGACATGCGTGTGCGTGTAGCGGCTGTTAGAGCATGGAGGTTGTAAATGGCGGCATGCTACTGCTCGGCAGGTCCTGAGCTGAAATCAGCCGGACAGCTGTTAATACACGGACAGATCAACACACGTAAACGCTCTTTCTGTTGCGCTTCTCATAGGAAGGTATTCTGGTGGGGAAAGGTTCCTCATCTGCTGAGCCCTCTGTTAAGCCTTAACAGTATCCATCTCACCCTCTTCTCCATCTTCCATTAAGCTCCTGTTAGCACATCCTATTTTCGCGGCCCCCGGCATGCCCCTTATCACTGTTCTGAGCAGTGAGGGCCACTGATTAAAAGGGTGAGTCTGAATTCTCCACTGTTCTCCCTGTGCCCTTGCTTGCGTGCAGTGCTGAAGTCAGACATGAACACAGCCATTAGTGCATCACAAGTCTGGTGATTCAGAGCTATTATCGAAACTGCTATTTCTCAATAACATGCTCCAATCTGTAGGTTGCATCTCAGATGCTTTATCCTTTTGGATAATAACCCAACACGAAAAAGTGGACAAACAGCTACCAAAACAGGAAAATCACAGCGATGCACAGCCATAGAAACACGACAGTCAGGAAGCAGTCATGTCACAGTGCATGATGGGGAAAAAAAAAGAGGGAAGGGAGTGTAAAACACTGCAGCAATAAAGTGGAGGAATGATATGTCTGTCTGTGTGTGTGTGTGTGTGAGAGAGAGAATATGACAACAACAAAAAGTTGTCCACTGATTTCCCACTAACAGAAAATGACACCACCGCTGACAATCTGCACAGTGGGGGGAGAGGCACACTCCCCAGATCCTCTTTTAAATATATTGTCTTCTGTATTCCATTGAACCAAAATGATAAACTGCAGCGTAAAGAGGCTCCAGGGACGCACACAGGCGGCTTTCAGAAGGTGCTATCAGTCTAATTCCATTACATCGGAACTGAATTGTTAAAAAGTTCTGCACTTCTTCAGACGGGAGTGTTACGTGCCATTCTATGTCTTGTTGTTGTGTCTGTTGGTCTTTCTGCAACTACTCATTTAACTGGAGATAAGCAGTCAATAATCCCACTGTAACGGCGTCCACTGAGGTTACATTGTCCTCTTACCCTGCCTGTTGAGTCCGATACCCAGCCAAAGGTTGGCAGGGGGCAGCTCATAGCCGCTCAGAAGGCCGAACCTTGTGTATCTCAGCAGTGTTGCCTAGAGACAAGATTGGCACTTCTCAGGTTGCTTACTACTGGGAGGATGCAATCCTCATACGTAAGTGGGCTCTCTCAGCCGATGATGACACTGTGTGGAAATCTACCTACCAGGTTGTGGTTCCCCCTGGTTACCTTGTGCAGATACTGAGCTTAGCTCATGACAATGTTCTGTCTGGTCATCTAGTGATAACTAAAGCCTATTATTGCATACTGAAGCATTACTTCTGGCTTGGTATGAAGAGGGATGTTTCTAAGTATTGTCACTCTTCGTCATGCATTGTGCCTATCATCCTGAGGGTCAGGCGGCGTGTGCCACGTGAACATATGTTGTTAGGTCAAGGGAAACAGTTGGGTCCAATTCAGCTGGGGTGTTGGCTGTAGCTTTGGCCTCAGTGTTGCCTTCCTACTCTCCCCGGGAGGATGACTTTTTCTTGCCTGTTCTGTCTGCTCGACTGCAGAATTCCCAAGTGTGTCTCTGTCTCACCTCTCTGGGTCCCTTAAAAGTGACATTGTGGTTTGATTGATAAACATCAGGCACTATTTTTAGATATACCTACCCAAACCACTGTCTTGCAACATGACATTGATGTTGGTGACTGTGTTCCCATTAAGCGGCATGCTTACCGTGTCAATTCCACAAGGTTGAGTATCTACAAAAGCATGGCCTTACTGATCCCAGTTCCAGCTCCTGGAGCTCTCTGTTTGGTGGGCACCAAGCTTTTGTACACATTTCATGAATTGCATGTCATATCTTGCTATGGTGGTCTACTCTGCTGATTGCCAATCTCATGTGGAAACCCTGTCCACTGTGCTTGCAAGTCGCTTCTCTCACCTTGAACCTTGCCAAAGGTGACTTTGCTAAGGCTACAATCACCTATCTAGGCAAGCAGGTTGGCCAAGGCCAAGTGCATCCAGTAGATGCTAAGCTAACAGCTATCGCTAACTTCCCTGCGAGAGTTGCATCGTTTTCTAGGCTTCGCTGTTTACTATCGAAGGCTTTGCCATAACTTTGCCTCCATTGTTTCCCCTCTGACAGACCTCCTCAGCCCCACTAAGAGTTTGGTTTGGGAAGCAAAGTGTGAGCAGGCATTTCAGGCTGTAAAGACTCTTCCCTGTAGCTCCCCAGTGCTGTCGGCTCCAGACTTTGCAGTGCCTTTCAAATGGGAGGTCGACACAGTTGGTACTGGAGCTGGTGCTGCAATGCTGCAGGAAGATTCCTTTGGTGTGTTACTTCTCCAAGACGTTCTCTGCAGCCCAACGTAAGTATGGCACAATGGAAAACGAAGCCCTTGCAATGCTCTGGGCTCCCCAGCATTTCCAGGCTTACGTTGGCTCAACTCCACAGCTGGTCGTATTTACGGACCACAACCCTCTGGCATTTCTAACTCGAATGCACAACCATAATCAGAGGCTCATGTGTTGGGCCCTGATGGCCTAGAACTTCAATATAGAAACCCGGCACACAAAGGGGCGTGGCAATGCTGTGGCCGATGCCCTCTCATGTGTACCTTGGTATGACCCCAGTATGTCTTCTTAAGGGAGGGGGTGCTACATGTCATGCTGTGTCTCGTTGTTGTGTCTGCTGTGTGTTCTAGGTGCAGCTCCCTGACACCTGACAGAACACACCTGTGTGAAATTGTGGTCTGGGTCTATATAAGTGGCTCCTTGCTGCCCACACTCTCTCTACCTGGCACAAGACCCTTGATCTCCTTGCATTGCCCTCCTAGGTTAAGGTGCAACAAACATTTTTGTTCTGTTACAATAAAGGTGGGATTCTTTTGGCATTTAACGTGCTGTGGTGTCCCTCATCGTGTTGCAGCCTTCGGTACAATGCACAGTGTTAAATCATATAACACACACTTATCTTGCTTAAACGTGATTAAAGACTGATCTGTAGGGGTCAGCTGTATGTTTATCACATTTATATTTGACAAATACTTCAAGCAACCTTGCCTTAGGTGTTTCATCTGAACCAGAGGGATATTATAGCCTCAAATCAAAGTAATTAGTTAAATCTGACATTGTTTGATTCACTCCACTTTACTTCAAAGCAAAACTAAGCTGTGCTATTGATTGAGTATTAAAATAAGGCTGATGTAAATCCTAATGGAAATCACCTCTCGACATTAGGTGAAAATGGTGAGCAGACTCGTTACCTCATCCTCAATCCAACTTTCTTTCAATTTTCAGACAGACACAGATGTCTTTTATCAGGAGGTACTGTTTTTCTCTCCTGGAGCCTAGCTTAATGGAAGATTTAATGAACTGATCACATAATATCTGTTCTCTCCGCATCTGCCTGAATGTTAGGAGTAGGCAGGCAGTGGATATATCTGCCAAGGGCTGTCTAAGTGAATAGAAGGAAAATATATATTCTTCCAAACCAGAATGTAAGAAATAGGCCGGTGTCTCATTTTCACTTGCAAAACTGCGTTGCCACAAAAGACCACTGTTTGTGGTTCTTTTCACCATGACCGCAATTATTCCCAAACCTTAACCAAGTACTTATTGTAGCCCAAACCACAATGTTTCTGTAATATTACCCACAGCGGTGTTGTAACCGTGGTGGGCACTGACAAATGACTGGATCACTTGAACGTTGTGCAGTGTGGGGGCAGTGGATGATGGAGAAGTTAATAACTTAGAAGAAACAGACAAAAATTCCACAGACTGAGATCCAAACATGCCCTAATATGATATTGCTCTGCTATATGCAGGTCCCAGTAGTTTTATATGATGGCCGTGGTTGATTCATCGGCTCACAATAAACATATATGTTCAAGATGTGTCATTAGAACTTGGACATTGTATTTTTGTACTTTGCCTTATTTCACTTTGTCTTTAAGTATGTTGCGTAAACTTAACACTGGTTGGTTTGTCAGATTATATTCATGTTGACAGAATGCAACGTCCACCAGAGGGGAAAACATTCGGCCACCAAATGCTACCAAAAGCTGAAACACTAACGAAATGCCCCCAGCTAACATGTCTGCATGTCAAAGGATTATTTTAGCACACTATGAAGACACCATGTCTCCCAGAGAGGACAAACTGAATACTGTGAGTCTGCGGAACCTTCGGATCAGGCCAGATGTCCCTCGGTTCTTCGCCGCACTTGGAATGCTCTGCATCTGCAAGGAGATCAGCCAGTCCTGAAGAGTTCGATGTGAATAGAGTTTACTGTCAAAAACAACAACGCAACCCGGGTTGGTGCATGAAGTGACCTCCCAATACATACATGCGTCTTCTTTTTGTCCCCCGCTGTACTTCCTGCCCCTCTGTGGAATGTCAATCAACAGTTATGTGTCCGGAATTCCTATCCTATGGAGTGACCCCCTTCACTCCCCTTCACATCCCCCCGACTTTACACCTTCACACTTGATGTTAATTTGAAAGAAGGTAAGAAAATCAAAAGGCCGTGTGTCTGTTCCACTTATTTACCGCTCTAACTAATCTTGTCCTTGTTTACTTATTCTAACCCGACTCGTATTCATGGCGTGTATGTTATGCATCAATGTGTGTCATGTCAGTATCTACCCAAATCAGCTGAGTGCGCTAATCAAAGAGCCCACGCTGAGCGAACGCATGCTGTGCTCTCATAAACAGCATCTGACCACATGCATTAATCTGTTATGATGTTCAGCATTAATGATGAGGAAGAAATATCCCACAGTCTGTCTCAGTGTCCCTTCTCAAGATAAGTAACTCTGGTGGGAATTACACGAAGTCACCATACTGCATGTGCAGGCCTGAGAAGAGGCCTAATCAGTCAAAATATTTAAACCAACCTGTGTGGGTGTGCTGTCGGTGTGCAGGGCTTACAAGTAAAGAGGCGTAAAAACACAGATGTTTATCAGTTGGATCTAATTCTGACCCGGAACCAGAACTGTTCTGTCAGACTTTCATCAACGTAAATAGAGCACAGAAACAAACTGCTAAAGCCACGCCCAGCCTCGATTCTCGATGAAAACCGTTACGACTGCTGTTAATTTATGCACCCTGATAAATACAACATATTGCTGTGATGATAAAATAGGGTCTGTCTGGCAATGGCAATGACGATGTAACTGTTAAAGGCCATTTGGTGGGATTCTAACCAACGAGGGTATTGATTGGCTTGCACCTGCCTGTGTAGGGGAGACAGTGATGTATTGGATGAAGGCGAGGAGCTGACAGATCTCAGCGGCAGGCCTGCAGAGGGTTAAATCCACCAGTCACAGCGCATTCACACGGAGAGTACTCAGCTTTGTGGCTGTGACCAGAGTTAATTTAATATGAAGAAAAAGGACTTCAGAACCAAACATTTAAAAACACTGTATGGCCAGGTATCTCTGTGTTTGTGCTAATTCACTATTAATTCAAATAGCACTTTTTCATATAATCAAAACCATAAAACATCCTAAAACATGCCATTCTAATGTTAAATAGTTGAACTAGCATACCTCAGATTTTCTCAAAAGGCAATTTTTTTTTCCTACTTGACTGAAATGGCTTTGTGCCTCCGGATTTTCCGCCTTTTTGGTTAGCATAGGCGTGTTGAAAGCTTTTCATAGCATTTTGTTTGAGGGTGGAGGGAAGTCCTGGGTATCTTTTCCCTTTATTCTCAATTCCATCCAAAAATGTAGAGAGTAGGCTTCAAAATTGGAGGTGCATCACAAATTAAAGTAAAACACAATTTACATCCAAATGCCAAATGATTTGGAGGGGAATAAATTACACTCTGATTAATTTAACAGTCTCAAAAAGACACATGCTCTTTTCCATTCCCAGGCACATGACACATTCACAAATAATATGACTATGTCTCCGGAATAAATGATGAAGGTCTAGGTGTTTCAGTAATAAAACGATTGTTGCCCAATACAATAACTCTTTCATGCCAAATAGTACCATGAGATTACCTCCTTGTTCAGTTATACACTCACAACATTCTCAAATGGTAATTGTTAATACATGAAAAGAAATGTTACTTGCTTGTTACTTGTTCTAAATGTATAATGCACATTTAAGTGAAACTCAGTTGTATACAGGCCGTGCTGTGTTGCCGTCTGGAATTAAGCAGAGCCTTTGCTTTTCCAGACAACTAATGGTAGTTTGATATAGCAAAGGTTCGCAATCTCTGTGATATATTAATGAAGTAACTTTACTTAATAAAAGACCAACAGACATGGTGGGCAGGTGTTTGGGGAGAAACAGAGGGTCATCCCGAGGATGTGGATGGGAGGAGCCGGGGTTTGAACCCGCAGCTCTGTGATTAGTGGACGACTGGCTCCCCCTGAGCCACAGCTGCCCCGTGTTCACTGAAGTATACGGCATAGTACCAGTACACTGCAATATGTTATATTAAAGTTATAACGGAGTTATAACGGAATGAATACCAACAAATAAATGATGCAATACCAGTATAGTAAATTGTATTCTTTGTTGTACAGTATATCATAGTATAGCACAGTAATATACAGCTGAGTAGTCGATTGGCGGGCAAATAAACATAAAACACTACTCTTTGTTGTTGTGTGTGATTATAAGTAGTCTATCTTTAGGTTTTGGACTGTTGCTTCTTTCACCTAGTGCACTGGGGGTATATTTTCTCATATTGTATAGACTAAATGGATAGTAATAATTCGAAGTAAGTAAGAAAACACAGATTTATAGATAATAATAATAATAATAATAAATAATCAGTAGTTGTAGCCCTAATATATTTGGTCACATACTTTCAGAGCTTCTAGCTGTATAGACTTTGCAATTTAAAAGATTATTCTGGTCTATTACAATACATTTTTTTGGTTTTGTTACCATTCACAGTTACTCAATAGGTTACGTGTTGAGATCTCGGAATATGGCAACATTACTTAAAAGAAGTGACATGATCAGACTTCGAGGGCCAAGCTTCCATGGAGACGGCAAAGGCAAAGGCTTAGTTAATGAATTAATAGCCCAAATAGACCACAGTACACAAAGGCTCAACCGTTGGGCTTCTTGTGCAGGGCCAAATGACTGCCGGCAGTTCCTCACCTTCTGTTTTACCTCGGAATAAAGTGGTTTGGATAACGTGGCTACACTGCTGACTTGTTTACAACCTGTCTGATCATCCGATTTTGCCCCTTCGGACTTTGTTTTTTGGGGAAATCACCAGGGTCCCAGGTCTCAGCAATTAACTTGTCTTGTCACAACACACGGAAATGTTGGCCAAAGCTACGAAAATAAGACCCAAGCCGAACTACACCAGAAATATCCTTTAAACCTTGACAAGGTGTCAGAATAAACCCCACAGCTTCTTCTTCCACCAGCTATTGTCGACTCACTCATGCTGCAGCTGACAGCCTGACGCTGGAATAGTTCTTAATGGCCGTCACCACGGTGACACCAGCTTTTAAACTTCACAATCCACACTTGAACTTGTACCAGGCTATGTGTTTTGCTCAAACTCCAGCTGTCATGTAAATGTGCTTTTTATTTCTTCCTGCCATATCGCACACTCGCGAGGATGCATCACCATGGAGACTATTAATGTAACCGTTTGGGCTGTCACTTACGATAGAGAGGAATACGTTTGAAAAGCCAAGCTTCGATGGTGTTTCTGGTAGGTTTTTTGTGTAATGGTCATAGGTCATCTTGGAAAGCAAGCGAAAACTCAATTGACATTTCCTAAAGGGGCACTCCGCTAATTTTGCACATCAATCATGGGAGGTACTGCTCATCCTGTAAAAACAGTACAGTATAATGTCTTCTGTGGATCTGACACAGCTTTGTCTGGGAAAATAACCCTGATGACGTCTTACTGATGTCACCAGGGTCATTTCACCTTGAGCTTGGAGGCAGTGAGCTCCTCGTGCTATCGTCAAAGACATCCTATGTTCATACAGCGACGTGCTTGACCCAGTTTTGGCTGCATATTCAATGTGATTTCTTACCCAGCTCAGGCAATTCTCAAGTCCGCGGAAGGTCAAACTTTACAAAAATGATCAGCAGCAAAATGCCATCACCTCAAGGGAATCTCCACCTAGCAAGGCTAATTTTAAGTAATTAATTGTCCTCAACATTATTCCTGTGATTCACGCAAGCTTTAGAAATGTATTTGGAAAAGACATCGTAGTTTGGTTCCATTGAGACGCAGTTGTGTCTGGTTGCAGTGTGATTCCAGTGAAGATCCACTTTACACACAAACCTCTGCGCCGCTGTCCCCTTGGGTCAAAAGGGCCACTGCATTATGGAGTGACATTCATATCCCATCTATAACCTGCACAACCCTGCCATAGGGCTGTGACATTTCACTTCATTAAGTCCTCGGTACGTTTGATGTTGCGTCTCAGATACAGGGACAGCGTGAAACGACGATGCTTGACGAATTTAAAATGTCGGGTTTAAATATAGACTTCTTGTGACAAAGGAGCCAGTGTAGTAGCTCATTCCTCAACCCTCTCACATCCTCTGACATCATCGCCTGACTGACGGCTGATGGCAACGCATTTTAAGTGTTTCAGTTGATTGACAGGTCAAATACGTTAAAGCATGTGGTGATATTTTTTCTCACTGTCAACATATTCTGTAAAAAGCACATAAGAACAATGATTTGATCCTAATAACAGGTATTGTGTGTATGCAAAGCCTGATATTTCTTGTTCCTGTGTGCCACAGAGCTCCTTTTTGGTGTGAAAGAACTATTAAATGAGCCACACTGTTTCACTGGGTGACATGTTCCTTCACACGCTGTAGTTTATTTTGAAATGGACATTTTACCCTGAGTTGAGTAATATTTGCTAATAACTAAAACCCAGCTGTTTTAGGATACTACTGAACGTTTTCATCTGATTCATTGTTGATAGAAAAATATAGATTAGTGCAGCTTTAAGGTTTTTTTTCCAACTTATATATAAGTATACTTTGCAAGATATATATTGTAGTGCACATTATTCTGTATGGCAGCACCTTTAAACAGCTGCGGTCGTTTATTGTTGAACATGGTGACATCAGTTCTGGATTTAGCATTTATTTGGTGGCAGCTATAGGGTTAACTGGCATATTGGGCTGCTAAATAACGCGGGCCTTATATTAGTGATGATGAAAAATTAGGTGCCTCCTGTCCTTCTAAACATGTTTGATTTTTTAATGAGTGCGCGATTAAAACGTCCAGTAATGGGCACCATGTCAGTGACACTTGCTTTGCAATGCAAATCAGGCGTGGATCATATCAGCCTTGCCAGACGAGCAGTCAATGAAGGGGAATTAATAAGAGGAGTCAATGAGCTACAGTGAGTCAGGCCACTCTTTCAGGAAGCTTTAAAATGCAGACATATGTTACTATACAGCGTGTCTCAGAAACCTTTAAGCACCACTCAGCCACTTTAGCAAATTAAGGTAATACTTGCTACAAGATACAGACGATACTGTCAAGTGTGCCAGTGCCACGTGTCCATTTATAGAAAGTAGCTGCTGTATGTGCATATATATATATATATATATATATATATACCAGTCATCCACTTTACACACCAGGCTTTTCCCAATGCACTGAAATATCAAAGTGACTAATCCACGTGTAGAAGAGAGGCTACACATGTTGAGCTTTTCGTACTTGTAGCACAGCTGCGAATTATTCTGATCTCCAGCAGGATGAAGGGGCATATTGATAATGAAACAAATATCACATGTTAATTAAAAAACACAGCAGTCAAGACAGCCTGGTCTGAATTAAGTTTAATCTGCACCTTTCGAAACATAAATTAGATTATTGGATGGATTTAAATTGGCAGTGGATGAAGGTCTTATTGGAGTCAACCTAAAATTAGTAGTTTGAGTTTGATTGTTTATGAGGAAGGCATGAAGGGAAACCTCCCAGCATGCACCAGGGCAGCAGGCTGAAGTTTCAGGAGTTCACAAGTCAAGTCAATTTTATTTATATCGCCTAAATTTGCCTCAGGGGACTTTACGATATGTACAGCACACAACGCTCTCTATCCTTAGACCCTCGGTTCAGATCAGGAAAAAAAAACAAAAAAACCCTTCGACAGGGAAAAAAAGGAAGAATCCTTAGAAAGAGCAACAGAGGAGGGATCACTCTGCCAGGACCGACAGATATGCAATCAATGTCGTGTGTACAGAACAGACCAACGCTGTTACAGGTTAGTGCGGTTCGTGAAAGTGGAATTCTGCCGTGGAAACAACCGGACTGAGACACCTCGGTCCGCTTCGCTACTAAATTATGAAATCTGTCTGCTGATTGTGAACTGTTCAGGAAGAGGTCTTCTAATGGAACCGTATACGTGATGTTCAGAGTTATGTAAATCATTCGGTGACCATGGTAACCTGTATGTATACAACTGTGTGTGTGTGTGTTGTCTTTGTATCCTACTCTGTGTACTTGGCAGTGGCATTTCGTTAAGTCCAGTAAAAGGTTTGGGAAGTAGCGACCCCACTGTTACACTCCCCAGTATATTCCCGTACAAGTTGCCTCTTTTTCATCCTGCATCTACCTTTTAGTCATTATTAATTATTACAGTCTGATAATACTAATAATGCTCACAATCAGTAGTTTTTCCAGACCTCTGTGTGACACCACAGAACATCAATATAGACGTAAGAAACAGCCAGTCACCAGTGATTTCGTTTCCCCACTTGGGTGCTGAAGACACGCTGATGATGCAGGATGACGAGCGCCTGTTGAACCGTCAGTCGGTATCGAATCGTGTTTGCGCCTCTGTGATAGGTACAGGAAACACCAACCAGAAAGAGGACTCACAAGCACGATCCGAGACAAACTGCTGAGCGCAACCAGTCTTTAATTAGAGAACAGAACTTGAACAGAGACGACGCGCAGAGGAAAAGTCAGGACACAATAATCAGGGTCGAAGACGGGAAGGCAGAAGAAGGTTTGTGGCATGAAACAACGGGTACGCCAGTGTCTGGGAAACACAACGAACTGACGGGCAGGTGAGGGTGGCGACATGAACACGGGAACAGGTGTCGCTGATGGGACAGGGAGTCAGGTCAGTCGGCGGCACGGTGCCTGACACTGAGCCTCGTACGGCTATTGATGGATTCAACTTGATAATATTCAGTGGGAATCATTGCCTCAGTTTTGGGTCATAGTTTAATTTTGCACTTGATTACGTTGGAAGCCTGTGCCGTAGTCAGTTAGCGCTCATGCTTTTGCTGAACACAGGATGTTGCTGTATTTAGTGAGTGCCGGTGAGGTGACCTAGTGATGAAAGACCTTGAGATAATGGAAATGTTCCTGTTAGAGCCACGGGGGAAGTGCAGGTTTCAGGCCTAACTGCTGACTGCACAGAACGGTGCAGCATCCAGGTGCCGGCTGGGAGGAAAGGCACCTCTGAAGAGGACTCTGCTTCCCTGAGGTAGAAAAGCCCTCGCTTTAAGGGAGGAACTGGGAGTAACATTATTCTCAAGAGAAGCTCCTGTGATGTTCACCTGCTTTTGTTACTGACATTTTAGGTGATGGCGGCGATGAGGAAGAGGGGAACAATGGGATCTGGAGGAGATGCATGGATAAAGGAGAACTTTATAGAAAAACAACACTGCAGATATCCCAGTTGGGGATTCTCTCTCTCTCTCTCACACGCACACAAAATAATCCAGCGTTACATAAGCATTATGTATCCAGAGCAGCAGTGCGTGTGTAGAAGCAATTCCCACTGCATCTCATTCTCAGCTTGCATGTCCAGTGGTGTAAGAGTCAAAAACCTGATGGGGTTTGGAGTAGGTGCTTGGCACACTGAAGAGCAGCCTCTTTAAACCAGCAGTCCGCCTTCTCACACCCATAAATTATCTGCACTTCTGATGAAAATGAAGCGTGTCGTCATTAGCATGCTGCGTGGGTGGATGGATTAAAACGAGCCGAGATGAAGTGGGCGTACTAGTTGTGATGGATGCAGCTAATGCATTCCTGCATGCTAATACATTCCTGCGTGTCGCGATTGTTTGGAACATTCCACATGCATTGTGGGTATCACTGAAGCAGCGCTGAACCGTGCTGATGCTGACAAATTCAGACCCACCAGCACATGGCCCTTGGACAGTGCATGTAACCCCAGCAAGTCAATTAGAATGATTCCGGACGGCTTGTTAAATAAGGCTCCGTAATTAATTAAATCTCTTTATTGATGATGTCTAAAAGGTTCGCGTTGCAGAGGAGGCGTTGTGCTAATCTATCTCTTAATCTTCTAATCTAATCAGAGAATGTTACTCGCTTATTTATCTGGTGGGGGGAAAAAAACGGAGTCAGAGGCTGGAGGGATTCCAGGGGTGTGCTCTAATTTAAGGCACTTGTCTGCTCTTATTTTGTCAATCACAGTATACTTGTAGATTCAGAGCAACAACGGGCGGATTATTGGTTACAGATTGTGCCGAACCACTTCCAGTGATCTCAGCTGAAACAGACATGATAGGCGCAGAAATTCAGAGCGATGGCATTGGATTTTCATTGTGCTGTGATGTAGCACTATACGCTCTGCATGTGGATCTATCATTAAAAGCAATGTGTAGTTGCCTACTTGTAAGTTTAACTTCTGAATTTAATAGTCAATTTATTGTCAATTAAGTGCAGAGGATGTGAGCATCTAAAGAATCTCCCTTTTCATCTAAAAGGTTCAAGGTACTAAGGAGACACATGGAGCTAAAGTCGTGAAGGAAACAATAGGAGATAATAGTCCTACGTGTTCAAAGACCCAGTCCTCTGAGCACTTTTAGGACTTCTCGTCCATGTTGTCTGAAGATGTGAGATTTTGATCATATCTCAAACACAAGAGAAAATATGACTGAAAGATCCAGAGCTGCTACTGAATGGACCTCGTCGACTGACGTGTCCAATCCAAGGTCAAAATTGAACTTTTAATCTAAAAATCTGCTGAGTGCTTTACGCTCATCTGTTCCTATTTTAGTATGTAACTGCACTTATTCTAAGTGCAAATTAAAGTCTGTTTCTCTTGTTCACTTGCTTGCTGTTGAGGTGCTTCTTATTTGCACACGCTCTCTTTTTCTCCCGCTTTCTTAGACGAGGTGCAAAGCTTACAACGTGGCTTTTTATTAAAGTCGACAAACTTTACAAGAAATGTCCATCCCTCATACTAATATTGACTCGAGCCAACCAGTGCTTGCTTCCTGTGTGTGTGAATGAATCACAGCAGCTGTGAGGTTTGTGTTTGACCAGTGATTGACTGCAAACTCTTCCCCGATCCAGGGCAGGGACTTTGCCCTGGTTCCTGAACTCAGAGGAACTAAACTTAGATGCTGGTTCCTGCAGTGGAAATGCAGGTAAAGTTCCTGTGTTTCTAAAACGGTCCCTGGGTTCCTGGAAGAGTCCCTGTGGTACAAATGGGCTATTTGAGAATCTTCAAATCAGGACACTGAATACGAGATGCTAAAATGCTCACCGGATTACACATAACTCTTATTAATTCACTTGCTCCCCCTGTCTACTAGATATGAAGTCAAAAAAAAATAAATTTAAGAAGGTAGAGATTCCATCCACTTAGTGCAGTTGTTGTAGGACGATTGGAACATTTTGCGTTCGCCTGAAGTCCAAACTAATTTGATGCGTGTATAGACTCTCCACAGCCACATCAGTGTGTTGTACAATCTAATGTCCATAGACATATTCAGAGGAAAGACCACGGTCGACTGGTGTCCCGTTGGGACACGCTCACAGCCCACCCCTCCACAAAATGGGAACGTGTTTGCCACTCATTGGCACTCATTAACAGCTATTGCACTGAGTGATTATAATGTTGTTGTCATGCAAGCTCTAAATGAGCTCTTGTGTCATTAATCTTCTTTTGCGTTTGAGTCTAAACCCCACGGGGTTGATTTATTGCAATAACTTTCTACATCCTGAACCATACTCCTACCACGTGATGTGATGAGACTTTGCCATTTACTTTGTTCACATTAACAGTGGTCTTATACAGAATAATCTATGGCTTTGGTAACTGATGTTGTGATGGAGCTCGGATTTTATGATGCTTTTGCAAGTGAACTGCGAATAAATAATTGAAGAATTTGAACTGTGACTTGAAAATATGAGTCTAATTTATCCCTGCAGATGGGCTGCAAGGTCTGATAAAAGTGACACTTTAGTTTTCTTGTTGATGAACAAAAAGCAACAATCAGAATCAAACGGTAAGCCATTTCTAATTAAACACATAAGCACCAGCAGTGGCTGGAATTGAACCCTTACAACTCCAGCACATGCGGCCGTATTTACTGTCAGCATCTGCAGAAACAACACCAGTGTTCTATCTTTAACAAGCCAGCTTTGAGCTTGACCAGCTGTGACATTTGGTGGAACCTTAGGGACTGCAGACACAGCATTCAAGCATTACGCAACCTTTGCTAAATTATTTAATGTGTGCTATGCATATTACATTGTGCGCACAGTTCCCACGTGGCTTCCCACAAACTCTGCGCTCCATCGGCAGTGCAGCCTCATCTGCCAGTGGAAGGACTTTCGGTTAGGCTAAAATTTGTTTCTCACTGTTTCTGAATGAGAATTGTCTCCAAAATTGTCTGCAGTGTGCAAAATACACGGGGTTTCGGACCACCTAATTAACAACTGCAAAATAAAATCATCAAACTAATTATTTACTATTTAGCTGTACTCTAAAATACATTTTCA
Organism: Gadopsis marmoratus; assembly: GCA_036023855.1. NCBI lineage: Eukaryota > Metazoa > Chordata > Actinopteri > Centrarchiformes > Percichthyidae > Gadopsis > Gadopsis marmoratus. Next base: position 1,912 of record JAVQJF010034164.1, on the reverse strand, counting down.
TGTTTAAATGAGGAGCAACACAGAAAATGCGACTGATGACAGTGAACAGGCAGCTGATGTAGCCAGCAGCTGCTGACATGCGGTTCGGCCATATGTATGTCAAACCTGTGAAGAATTACAATAAGTACTAATGAAGAAGCTGCAAAAACACCTTCCAAACAGTAGCCATACTTCTGTACTGTGTATCACTCCACGAACATAATCTGCTGTGTCATTATCATTTCCTCAAGTGATCAAATATAGGCATGTGATTTGGAAACGTGACACATTATTACTGGCTGCTATAGTTAGCACTGAATTCTGTTTTTCCTTATTGTTGCCTCCAGTCAGTGGTCAGAATGAATCTTTTCTTTGCTGACAGTTATGTGGGCAGCAGACTCTAGAGCTGGACTATAAAAACCCAAATAAATCTGGCATTTTCAAAGGAAAATTACAATGTGTCTCATGGCTCACTAAGTACACACACTGGAAGGAGGATATCATTACCAGAGCCTAATTTATTTCTTCAAGCAATCCTGTGTGTGGCTGTTTACCAATTGTATGGGAATAAATACTCTCTTGGCTGAGAATTTCCACGGATTATTAGTATTAGGGGCCGACAATCTGGGTGAAACGGCACTTTCTTTGATATTCTGGTGACGTGCTGTGAGCTACTGTATCCGTGGCAATCAAGCTGCGCAATTTCTGTGTCGGAAGCTGAGAGCCGCCTGAACTCGGTGACATTTCTCTCCCAAGCAAGACGTATTGAACTAAAAAAAAGGTCAAACATTTTTCATTATAACTGTAGTATGTCCACACGTATCTGTCATGGGAATGAATTTGCATCATTCAGGCAAAAGTGACTGCTGCTGTTCATCCCAAACAGCCAATGTACCAACTGTACATTAGCTAGCTAACTAAGGGATTTACTGGCGATGTTTGTGAAACTGGACCTGTGCGACGTGTTTGTGTTCAGCTCATCCTCTGACAGAAACGTCCCGTTATTTCCTTCCAGTGTCTCTTTTTTCCCCCTCTTGTCTCTGTATTCCATGCAAATGTACCATTTCCCGTCTTTTTATTGACTTTGTATGAAATGGCACCATCTAAAATTTTCTTGCAGTTTTCATGGAACACAGTTCAAACCAGAGCAACACACGAAGGAAATACAATGGGCCTCATGCAAGAACATTTTTAGCACCAGCCAGAGTTGTTCAACTTTACCTGCACGGACTTGTTGTCAGTGGCTTGTTTCACTCTGATGAAAGCCACATGTTCACGGCGAGGCACGTGTTCATTTCCATCATTAGCATTATCAATGCCTGTCACGACTCGTACCACAAAGAACGTAAGGTAGAACCCAAATGCACGATCCGGATACCATAGATCAGATGGTAAGTATGTTTAATCTGAGCACAGATCACATACAGGTCTTGTCAAACACTGAACACAAGACGTCCTGACAACGGACAACACACAGGCACTGCTTTAAATACACATCGGCATAGATAATAGGCAACAGGTGCTGATTATGAGCACCGCAAAAGTCTAATCAGGGCCCGGAAAGTGATCACCGGCCCTGACGTAGAGTCCGGGTTGTGACAAGTTCACCACCGACCAGTTCACATTTCCAACAGGTTCTCTATACACCTGCTGAGAACATCTGATTATTGGTAGCTCTAATTTGAGAAATGTGAAGTTAGCGACACCAGCGACCATTCTAATGCATCCCTGGGGCCAGAGTGGGCAACGATGAATCCTATTTGAAACTGCTGGTTAAAAATAAACCGATACAGTGCCTTGCAAGAGTATTCCTACCCCTTGACCATTTCCACATTTTGTGATGTTACAAGCACAAACTTAAATGTATTTTATTGGGATTTTATGTGATAGACCAACACCAAGTAGAGCATAATTGTGAAGTGGAAGAAAAATG
>JAVQJF010034153.1:0-16764 GCA_036023855.1 Gadopsis marmoratus | reverse complement strand
GGTGTGCAGCAGCGTGCTGAAGCACATTTAGAATTTTAGTTATTTGAGATATATACAGTATGTTTTTAAAGTTAAAAGGTTACTCTGTAAACTCTGTGCAAATAGACCAGAGACCAGAGACCAGAGGGGAAATGTTACCAAGTACATTTACATTAAAATTATATTTAATACTAATGTTCTTTAACTTAAGTAGCATTTCACAGTAAAATTAAAAAGTAAAAACAAACAACTTATATGTAAAACTATATCAACCATTTGGGCAGTTACGACTAAACGTAATATTTGGTGTCAAAATAAGATACAAATTGAATGAAACTGGAAATTGGAGGAACAAAGCAGAAATCTACAAATGTGTCACATGTGTTTTTTTTTTTACAGTAATACTGACGACACAAGAGTTCATGTTCCTGGCATAGTGTTGTAATACTGGATGAGCAGCTCGGCCAGCCACTGCAGTGAAAATAAAACAAACATTCATCAAACGTCTGCATGCTGGCAAGTACGCGAGGCACACGGACTTTCCTCTTTGGCAAAGCTTATAGCAGGGCTGACTCAGGTGAGCCCTGAACCCCCTCCGCCCAGTTATGCTGCTACAGGCCTAGACTGCCGAAAGACTTCCCATGATGCACTGAGCTCCTCTGTTGGGTCTCTGCAAATAAAGAGTCGGTCTTGAGCTGCTCTATATGAAGGAGTGCTCTGAGGTAACTTTGTTATGATATGGCGCTATATAAATAAAACTGGATTGAATCTTATGTTTCTTTCTCTGTTATCTCTGTAAAGTCACCATTCAATGTATTGTCCTTTTGCACTAGTAAAGAGATAAAAGGAATGACAGAAACACGGATACTGAAACATAAAACAACAAAGTAGTTTAAGTGTGAATACATGTTGTACTTAGATACTCCAGAACTCCTTGGATCTCCCAACAGCACTGTCTGCACACAGACATGATCGACTTCTGTATTCAGACAGCATGTTGCTGAACCAAACACTACCATCTTGTGGTTAAATGAAAACAAATCAAACCAGCCAAGAAAACCAGCAAGAAATTCCAGTATACTTTCCAACATAAAAATCTAACTGACCAAAGTTAAAGCTCCAGCTCTTCATTCAGTCCATGTGGCTGCAGTGTGTTTCATTTATATATCCAAAATGCTTTCCATTTTAAAAGCAAAAAAATCCAGATTGCTACCTCACTCATTGCAAATCACTTTCTCAGTGCTTTCAAAGTGTAGAAAGGTGTGTGGCTGTGTGACAAAATGTCTTGTTTCAGTGGAAGTAAGATCCTGTCTCCTACTAGCACTTTTATGTTCTGATGTTATGAATTAATTGTCTCTTTGTCTTTCCCACATACAGTATATAAAGCCACATGAACATTTTAGCATGTTAACAACCCCACTGTTTGCACAATAAATATGACCCTTTACATTCAAGCTCTGTCCTGAATGGAGATGCCTTAGTGCAGGTGTTGTTATTACAGTGAGCACATGAACAGCAAAGAGAATTTAGGTTATCATGGACTTTGCAAGATTTTTGCCTCACTTATATAAAAAACAGGAGGGTGTCTGAACAAATCTCCAATTATTTCATGAGAACGTACACTCTGCCAATGTTTTAATTCTATGAATTTGCCTGTTCTGACTTCTGTCTGACTTCCTAGCTGGTTTTACTAAAGGCTCTCTGGCTCTCTGTCGGGCCTTCTGCATGCACAGTTCATTCATAGAGGAGGAAACTTCTCTATTAAATCAGCAAATTGTATCATATTTTGAAAGTATATATGAAGCACTCTGGATTGGATGTGCTGTAAATTAATTATGGTGTCTTGAAACCCATAGTTATACAGTATGCATGACACGATAATAAAATTTAATTCATTGTGACTCCAGTCACGTCACTAAATGTCACAACAGCGACATCTCCTGGTGGAGCCTGAAGGTATATTATCCAAATTGGGAGCCAAATTGTGTGTGTGTGGAATTCAGTCTCCATCTGATGTGTGTATTGAACAGAGGGGAGACAGAGGTGTAAATATGAGAAGAATAAGAAGATTATTTCTTGTTTGGCAGCTTTTACATAATATGATTCTGCAGGTAATGAGCAGTTGCAATCAAACATCCCAGGAGCCAAAAGGTGCAAAAAAACGAACAATCAAACTCGCTCTGTGTGTTTGCCAGCTTCGCTCATCTGAGAGTCTGAAGCAGCTCAGGGATTTTTCACTCCACTAAAAGCTTGCAATGACGCACAATAATCGGCAATCAAAATGAAGAATTAAAGTTGCTTGGCGTGTAGTAGAAACACTGACTTCTAAGCCATGCCACTCTTCCTTCACATGTGTCAGCAATTATCACCCACTCCCTCACAGGCGTCAGCAACCCTCTGCTGTGCGGTGAAGGAGAAGTCTGCTGGCTGCTGCAGTGGCCACAGCTTGCCAAAGGAGTTCCATTATTAAGTGAACGTTATGTTAACTTATCCAGAACCACAGGCGAGGCCTTATGAGAGAGCACACGCAGCAGAGTTTTAGTCATCTTTATTTAATATCATCACTCTACGGGCAAACAGAAATGATAGAATTAAAGCGGCACTTCTGTAGGTGGTAAAATGAATCAACACACAGAGACTGTTCCTCTAGCGCCGCTCTCACACAGCTGCTTGCTTGTTACATACGGGCACACTTTTGGAAACGTTCTCTCGTGCCTTTTGGCCTAACTGCAAAGAAGGAAAAAAAGGTTGAGGTCAAAGGCGAAAGAAAAATTAAAAGGGAGCTGGTGATCAATCAGCTGGCATGGGTTTGGCTTCTAATAGGGGATTGGTCCGTAGTAGGCGGTGTAGGCGGCGATGATGCCCTGTGTGTCCATCATGTCCTCACAAGCCAGGTTGGCCTCACACACTTCTCTCAGGCTGAGTGGAGAGAGGGATGATCACAGAGAGGCAACACATGCAGGAGATGTTATTCATGATATGTACTGCTTCAGGTATAATGGACACCGGTGGACTATGTTGGATGTAAAACACATACTGCGTAAGCTATTGGATTTGATGCTTCATATAGGTGATGTGAGAGCAGGGGAGTTGTGAAATACCTCTCCAGCTGGGTCCGAGATAACTCTCCAGCAGCCCTCTTCTGCCTCACCATCGCGGAGGCCTGCTCCCTCTCCACAAACAAACCTGCACATCACACACATGTAATGTCCCTTCAACCTTCACTGAATCAATGCACAAGATCAAGTCAGGCAACGTTACTGTCGTTGTGCTGCAGTGCAAGGCGCACACAGCACAGCGCAATTGCGGTGGCACGCCCTGAAATTCACGAACAACATAGAAAGAGCAATATAAAAATATGAGCAGTACTCAAAGTGCCGCTGGTGTGCAAATAGGCAATAAATAGTTAGTCTGTCAATCAGCAAAGATTCAGCTTATGAATAGCAGCTCAGCAGAAATCAAGAGCTCTTGCAGGTAAAATATGGATTAATTTGGGATTTCTCTTTATCATTATTCTAAATGAATTAAACAAATCACACGGGTATTAAACAAACTGTTGAACTACTAATCAGTTTATTGTTTGACGAAGGCAGCACCCGAAGATTTCTAGCCAAACTGTGGAAGTCATCTCTGTCAAACCGACTTCCCATATTACTCTGATGGCAAAGTCAAAACCTGTGATCTTACCCTTCTGAGCAGGGTTGTCACTGTCAGGCTGGGAGCCGGCGGCCCCATCTGTCGAACACGAGGGGAAAATATTATTTATATATATTTTTTTATTCATTCACGCTTTCAAGTGATCCCTTTTAATGCAACCCTCTGTATTCACTGAAGTCAGCTGGACAGAACTTTAAAGGTAGAAGTAGTTTCAAACTATGTTTGCGGAGTGACACATACTAAATATAGTATAATAATATAGTAATATACAGTAATAAACTAAGAAAGAGCTTTTCTAACATAATATACTGTTGTGTAGCTTTTACCTGAGGTCAGACAGATGACTGCCAGGGAGCAGAGGACCAGGATGGCCAAAGTCTTCATCCTTCAGCTTCTTTCTTCTTTCTGCAGGCAGCAAGTAGGACCGGAGACTTCAGCTGGTCTGTCACTCTTTCTTTCTTTCTCTTACACACATATACAAAAAATACACACTCGCTTTATAGATGCGGCCCTCACTATGACATGGGTATGTGATTGGTTAGGGAATCATGTATCACACACCCACAAGATTATGTGTACAAAACCAGCTTTATATATTTCATGTTTGCATAAATGGACGTACCCTCTCACACACACAAACACACACAGAGAGAGAGAGAGAGAGAGAGAGAGAGAGAGAGAGAGAGAGAGAGAGGGTGTTGAGGCTGCATCCAACAAGGTGGGTATTTGTTTTAAAGCATAGGCGATGAGAAAGCAAATGTGGGCGATTCACAGCCACATATATCAGCCACTGGAAGTGTGTCTCAATGAAAGATATTTCACACCATATTTTAGGTGCTGCTGCTGAGAAACCGGATTGTCCTTGTGAATCACTGCTGGCATGTGCATCTCAGTTTCTTCTTCTAAACCTTTTTCTTTTACTGTTTAAAGATGAAAATAAAGTAGTAAATGCTCAAACACTAAAGGAATGATGTGACTAGCTGCAGATTAAAGTCACCAGACTCCTCCAGATTGAGTGATAATAATTAAAAGTTGAACTAAATCTTAAGGAATGCAGTGCCAGCTGGCTGCCTGGAGAGGTCACAGTTTTACAGCGCGCCCACACACTTGTGCACGCAGGTCAGTAAGTGCATGTGCGGTGAAAACTATGCAAAGTGAAACAGAGCCCTACATTATGTGACATGATTTTAATCCGAGTGGCTCTCTTTTAATACAAACCGAAATGATTTCCTACATGAACAAAGCGACATTTAGTGTTTGAAGATTTGTAGAAGGGGAATTTGGAACGTGGAAAGATATTTTTACCAGAACTAGTGGGTGGTTTGTCAATAAAGTGTAGGAAAAGCTCTTAACAGTCGAGTGGAACATGTCATTTGGTTTTAATTAAGACACAACTCGCCACTAATCTTGGACCATTTTTAAAACAGCTAATTCTTTTGTTTGTGATTGGTTCATTAGAAATGGACTGGGCTGGTAAAACTGAATTACAGTATCTGATGCAATGTAGCTACTGTGTACAGTTCCAAAAGCAATCCTTTGAAATTCCTTAATTTATGATATGAAAATGTCCTCTCAGATCCTTTTCTCTCCTACTCTTCTTGTTGCCTTTTTTGACTGGATATTTAGATTCCGCATGGGTCCTGACAGTAGGACTGTATGGGGTGTAATTTCACTGTCTGGGTCAACGTTGGTACGTCGTCTCGTTTCAGGGACAGACTTCAAGGATTCAACCTCAGGACAACTTTAATTGTGCACATTTGCTGCCTCGTGGCCACATTGAGAAAAAACAAAAATCCTACATGAATGTCTTTTTCGAATTCGCTGACATCTACTGTATATATGTTTGCATGACTGTCTGCAGCAGCAGCGAGGATACAGACACACAGATGTGTGGTGCATTGCTTTAATTAATCTTTCGGAGACTACAAGAAACCAGATCTTGAAAACATATATTGAAGTCAGCAGTGCTAATATGTGTCCTTGTTTAACCCAGCAACAAGCCAGTGGTGGATACTAGGTAAATACATTTACTTCAGTACTGTACTTAGGTGCAGTGTTGACGTACTATTGTGCTACTTTCAGAGGTAAATATTGTACTTTTTATGCTGCTACATTATTTGACAAATATAGTTTCCAGTTAATTTACAGATTTTACATGAAAACCCCATTTTTAAAGACTAAACCAGTGGTTCAGAATCTTTTTGGCTCGTGTGTGTGTGTGTGTGTAGCTTGGGCCCCCTTGTTACATCTCAGATGTCTTGGAGTTGTTAGCAGTTCCACCAAAGGGACATTTTCTCACTAAACGTCTCACATGGTTTCATTTAAATCAATCAAATTTGTTCAGCACAATGTTTTTCTCCATTATCAACTCATGATCCCCAGATTTACTTTGGACCCTTTGGCGGGGCCCGAACCCTATAATGGTCCAATTTGTGTGACTGCTCCAGATGAAATGGCTAATTGTACAGCTACATGTGTGCCAAAGGCTAGAAAGTTAAACAAATATATTTCCCTTATTTGTTTTAGGAGATTAACATAAAGGCTTCTGAGAGAAAGGATTCAAAAAAGGATCTCATTCAGGAAGTTCATCTTCAGTTGAATATGACGTTAGCTTGTTAATACTGATGCATTAGGAGCATTTTTCTGTTGTGGTAGGTTGAGAGGTTTTAGTCTTTCTGCTTTATATACAGTTAGCTAGTTTAGTCCAGGATCATTTTAACATCTGCCATGCATTGTGAACACCTCGTGGCAAAGGTTCTCACACACCCATGTGGCAAACAAATGGCAAAGACAAACTCCAATGAAGGAAATTTTATTTATTTTTTTCTCCAAAGCAATGGAAATAATCACTGACAGCAGTGCTGGCCTGGATAACTAGGCAGATAATGTAAGAAATGGTTAGTGGATAGTGAGCCAAACACTTCGCTCAAGCATATGGCATAAAGCTCATAAATGCTGGGAAGGTGTGATAATAATGGATAATAATCATCCTGAGATTACACAAGAGATGGGCCATGAATTTCTACACATGTATAATGATGGGTTTCTGTAACATCTAGATGCCTCTGTGTTTATAAATTGTGTTTTCTTCTGGGATTCAGAAGAGACCACAAAAACAACTACATAAATTATATAAAAGTCGTGATATGTGGAACGAAGGCATGCGCATTCATTTCCAGACGGTAATGATGATTCTGCATTTGACAGACAGATACGTTTTAGTATCGACGAGCCACGACTGGTCTCTGGGGTTGATTTCTGGAACCGAAGTATCTCTGGTAGGCCTGCTGGAAGCCGTGGCGAAAGGCATAGAAGCGGCAGGGAGAGTAATCCTCACAGGTCTCTGCACGCCGCTCTGCTGGAGACTTTATCGTCCTGGACGAGAGAGTGGGGGGGTGGGCAGACATGTAAAGGCAGAGATACTTAGAGGGAAGAAGTAGTTGTAATCAGAAACAGCTAGTGGCTTGAGTCTTTTTTTTGTTGCATTTCTCCTCAAATCATTCATTCATCAGTTGTGTGTTTGTGTCAGTGGATGTTTCAGGCATATGTAGATGTTTTAATAGCCTAATTAAGGTCTTTTGCGTGCATTTTCTTGCCTGTTTCTGCGGGTATGTTCTCTTACATTATGTACAAATTAATGGCAGGGCTATGTGCCCTGTATGCACGTCTGCGGCTGTGTGTTCTACCTCATGAAGTTGTAATAGTTGTGGCCGTTCCCTCTGGGTGGCTGGTATACGTTGCCCCTCTGTGGCGCGATGAATGAGTTGGCTTGGTGTGGGGGCACAAACAAATCTGGAACCACAAAACTTTACTAGACAAAAATCCTTCATTTTAATCAGGTCAGGCATGCCCACCGTGTAACTGGTCAGGTGAAATAAAGGACGGGGGTGCGTTAGTGAGGGGTAAAGTGAGGATTAAATACTGTCTGACAGGCTGCGTCAGGTTTGTTAGAACTGCATGCATGTTTTTCCAAGAGCGAGAGACAACATTTAATCACCTTCAATGGATTCTGTGCTTTCATGAGAGTCTACGGGAAAAACATGGAATTGGGTTAATCACATATGATGACTGACTGTCTGAATGGGATATACTTTGTAGATAGATAATGACTGCTGAAGGACAGAAGAGTGAGCATAGTCGGAGGACTCTGTACCATAGCAGATGCAGAAAGAGGCTGCAGCACAGAGTGCCAGAATCTGAAGAAGGCTCCTCATCCTGGGGCTTGTTTTCCTCCCTGTCTGCTGGAAAAGAGGAGAAACGTGATTCAGGGAGACATGTCAGTACACCCAAGTAAGGATTTAGTTTTACAGAGAGAGAGCGAGAGAGATTTTGAAACAGTGGGTAAACAGGGAAGAACCACAAGCAGGGACAGAAGGCTGAAAGTGGCAAACTTTCTAAATCTCTTTCCTGTGGTTTTGTGCATATGAAGACGAAAACCAGTCACATAAACTATACTGATACAAGCTATCCTATAGAGACACATCTGCACATAGCAAGCTGCTGCCGTATGTAGGTTATATGTATATATTTATTAACGAGATCAGACTGAAAATCTTCACTGAGATAAACAAGTGTCCAACGGTCTGTTCAGTGCACTGGACTGGAGTCTGGGCCGAACCACAAACCCCCTTCATTTGATGGAGCCTCAGTATTTTCAGAGTGCGAGCAGCTGAGAATAGCTATCTAACTTCCCACTAATAGGGTCCCAATAGACGTACACTTAATGCTGGGAGATAGGTGGTAATTATAAAGAGGCAGGTATTCTCTGCACACACACACACACATTGCACATGTATGCATTCAGCACACATACACACGTATGTGCTCAATCACATAAGTGACCAAAAGTAAAGGTGTGTGACACCTGTACAAACAGCAATACCAGATGTCTGGAACACCCACACACACGCACACGCACACACACACACACACGCACACACACACACACACACACACACACACGCACTGTAGTCGCATGCCTGCACTGCAGAAAAGCTTTCATCCCCATCTTCTGTTTGTGGGATTTGGACGGGATTCTGTTCCAGCAGCCCTCCTGTTCCCCGTCAATAGCAGCTTTCATTACACATAAGCACACACACACACACACACACACACACACACACACACACACACACAACTCACTGACTCATGCTCACATGCACATCGCACACGCAACATCAGCCCCTCAGGCGTATCTTGGCTTCAAGTTGAACCCAGACTCCAGTGTGTACAGAAACAGCAAGCCTGGGGCCCAGAGACTGGCAAGGACATCTAGACCAGAGTGCGTGTGTGTGTGTGCATGTGTGTGTGCGTGTGTGTGTGTGTGTGTGTGTGTGTGTGTGTGTGTGTGTGTGTTGTATGTCTGTCTGAGATTTAGCAGGGGTCCTGGTGGGTTCATATTACCTGCAGGCAGAATGTGGCCACCTCACTGGAAAAAGCCACAGGCATGATGTTAGGCACTGACACAGAGCCAATCTGAGGCCACATATTAAGTACTGTTTACACAAACTCTACCACAATCTGGGGGTCTCTCTCTCTCTCTCTCTCTAAATATATATATATATATATATATATATATATATATATATATATATACTGTAAATCTATATCTATATCAATATGTATAGATAGATATATACACACACATCAGCCACACATAAATGTTCATTCTAGCAAAGGATCTCACGAGGTGACCTGCTCCGATTACAGGCACACACACACACACACACAAAAAGTGAATTTAACTGTTAACTGATCTCGTGCGCTTCTCTGTCACCGGTGAGCTGTTCAGTTCATACAGCGACATCGTGTGCAGAATAGCAGCGAATCTGCCAAACCCCCCCCGTTTTATTACTTTGTCTGCAGATTTAAGGCCAGTTTAAGGACTTCCTCCGCTGGATAAATAAGGAGTTGTATGCGTATCCCCCGTATCTCTCACTGTGCTGTACTGTGAGGAATGCACTTTGGAGCATTCTACTAAAAAACGACACAAACACGCATCTGTTGGGCATCAGCTAATGAATAAGATGAGCAGTTGTTCAAAGTTGCAAACTGCTTCAAGTTAGTTTCGGACGAGATGGTTTGAATAAATCTACTCACCGTGACAGATGTTTATGAAGTGAGAGGTCTTGGAAATCTCTCTCTCTCTCTCTGCGTGTGTGAATTTTCTCCCGGGGAATATTCCCTAATTCCTCACAGCAGGGCTTTTATACACACCTCTCCTGCCCCCACCCCTTCATTTCCTACCCCCCCCCCCCCCCCCACAGCTCCCCTTAGCCCTCGCCCTCTCTCCTCCCTCCTCGTGCTATCAGCCCTCTTTTCCACCAGTTCATCAGCCCGGGGTATTAGCTCACTCTCTCCCACGCCTTCGCCGGAAAAAAAAAACAAACCCCGGTTGGGGTGTGAGGGGGAGGCGAGGAGGAGAAGGAAAACAAGCAGGGGGTAAACAGAGAGACTGAGGGGGGGGGAGCGGGACATCTAATAGCAGGTACATGATAATATTCGCTGCTGTTTGCCAGCATGACATGAAAAGACCAGTTCCACCAAGGTGGAAGAGATCCACCTTGCCTGGACTGACTCCACTTTGTGTCCCACACGTGTCTCAACCACGCACAGCAATGCTGGGGTTGGTGTTCTGTTGCAGAGAGCAGCCTGACTACCCCTTTAATGTGCATGAATGGAAGCTGTGATCTCACACAGGCCATGAACTCTGAGCTTAAAGCCAACAGGTCGGTCCACTGTGGTTACTGCTGGTGTTCTGGCAACGTAACACAGCACCCTCTTTGGGGGCGCGTTTTGGTTTTTATTAACACATATATTCCTGATTCCTGGCTGCCCCTGACTCAGCAAGTCTGCAGCACGCCTCACGTTAAAGCTGATGGAGTAGTCACACGGGACAACACCTCCGTGGTGCATATGTGAGAGTTACGCAACGCCACATCTCATTTGGCTCAGGCAGGACACGCTGTGAATAGCTGCGTGGAAGCAGACCCTCGCCAGCAGCAAACATACAGTACCAGAATAGGAGAACAGGATGCCAGGGATTAGTGGGACCCAGACAGAGATAAACACTGAGACAGACATAAAGATGGAGATAAACCCAGATGACATATAAGAGAGAGGGCGATGGAGTCAGATGGAGCAGCGAGAGGAGAGACAGCACATGTTGCTGCGGTCTTGGATGTTTTTGGCGCTGAGGCCGCAGACACATTCAGTGATGTGGTCATATTAGGCCGTCAACTCTGGAACCACAGAGCAGCACTTTGCTTCACTTAACGCAGATATTAAGTGTCCAATTACCTAAGGCAGATACCAACACAAAGGAGGGATAGAAACGTGAATGAGAGAGGCCTGTTTCCCTTCCCGTCTAGATTGTAAAGATGTTTACCCTGGTAGTGGGGATTAGTGACTTCAATTAAGTCATTTGAATTTATTCCTAAACTTAGAGAGAGGTAAGAGGAAAGGCAAGGAGAGGGCGGATGAGAAAAGATGGAGAGGGTGATTGCATGGAAAAAAAAAGTCAAACTAGATTCTTTTCACCCTTCTCCTGCCAACGTTCTCTCTTATTTATGTCCATCTCTACAGTCATATTTCTGCTGTACTCCTCTGTGGGCTTCCCCCCCCTAACCCTAAGCTACTTTGGTACTTTTCCCTTTTCTCACTCCCTCTTATGCAGTCAGTGTCGTGTTCACCTCCTCAGCCTTGCAGGTGCAACAAAATCTCTCGCTCTCGAGAAATGTTATGAATGCATGGTAGACTGCCAGGATCATGTTTATTGTAAGAGGTGTGGCAGGGGTCCAGATAAATGATCAATGAAAAACAAGAGGGAAGGGAAAAACAGGCTGGGATATGCCCGGCGGTGCTCAGCATGATGGCTGTGATTAACAGAACAAACCTGTACAGTACATCTGGGTTGTGAACTGTAGTGAGAGGTCATTAAGCAGGAGGTGATAAAAGGCCAATTCAAGAAAGGCAGGTAGGAGGAAGCCACGGGCGCAACACAATGCTGGAGGGGGGGAAATGACTGGACCAGACTCTATTGAGGCTAAACGTTATGATAGCAAGAGGCGCGCCAGTGGAAGGAGTGTAGGATGTGGATGGAAGAAGGAGGAATGGAAGGAAGGAATGAGTATTTGGCGGGAGAAACAGAAGAAATGCAGAAGTTACTTCACAATGAGGGCGTGCATAGCCACAAATGTGTAAACTATCCAAATAATGTCTGCAAAAACACATATTCTAACCTGTCTGGGCTTGTATTTCCTTCAGTGGTTGAGCAGGTGTACCTCAGGTTGCTCTGTGGCTCTGTCGGTCAGAGCGGACAGAACGCAGACAAACACAACGACTCCCCAAAAAAAGGTTTAGCCCTTAAACTGGCAAGCCCACATATTTTTCCTGCTATTTTTATGTCTTGTTTTCTTAATGGTCATTGCTGCGATTAAGCTTTCAAAATTCGACTTGAAAACAGTAGACACATTAAGGAGTGAGTGGCTCAGACAGAAAACATCATGTGATGTAAGCTTGTTCCCCGGCCAGACTGGATGAAGGACAGACATGACTCAGGACTGCCCCCACCTTTCAGCTTCTGATGGTCCTGTTGTCTTGCGGCTGCAAATTCTGCCATATGAACGTCAACAACACTACATGTAGATTTTATGGGTGTTGCATAACACTGGCTGCATGCTGCAGGACACATGGTCACGTCTGTCTTTTTGTTTTGTTTTTTGAAATAGAAATCTGTGGGATTTGACATGCACGGAAACCTTGCTTTACTACTTTTCGCTTTGGGAAGTCAGTTGAAACGAAAGGCAGCGGTGGAATGGTTTGCCTCTGGCTTGTCTCCCAGGCCTCATCGCCTAATAACAAATTCCAGGGCGCACATAAAGTGTAGGTATGTAGTGAGCAAGGATCATGTATCACTTCAGGCCCAGCTTCACCTCTCCTCACCTCTCCATCAACCCCCAGCCCTACCTCTATGCCTGCATACTCTGCACTGAAGAAATACGGAGGACTTAAAAAGGCATTAATAAAACATTTCCATTTAAGTTGAACTGTTTTAGGCTGGTGGCCTAAGACTAACAAAACGGACCTCTTAAAAATAGAGTACCGTTACAGTGTTGCACAGTGTTGCACAGTGGTCCTATATGTCCTGTAGGTTGTCTGTGCAGCAGCTTATTACAGCTCATATTTGCATTTGTATGTATGGTGATCTCTAGTGGCCGTAGTAGTAATGATGGGCATGAACCCAAACCACGATCTTTTCCTAAACCTAACCAAGCAGTGTTGGTGCCTAAAACTGACCAAACTGCGATTGTTGCACAACGTTAACCTTGTGTTTATTATTGTTACCATGACAGCAAAGGTCTGACACACCTCCTCTACATGTCATTTTGGGAGTCAGTGGCAAACAAGCTTTTCTGTCGTTTTTGGAGTCATATCCCCTGCCACCAGTAGGGGCACTAATTTAGGAAATGCTCCTGTGGGTCGTGTACTCCTTAAACGTAACACTTTGCAAAAGCACATGCAAAGCCAACCAGTACACATTTGCGATGCTAACCAATGCTGGCGATAAAGAACAGCTTCCATTTAAGTAATGTAATTCCTGCTGTTACACGACTGAGTAGAAATATATTTGTATTGCTAATTCCTCTGGTCGAATAAATGTTTAGAGGTGAATTTCAGATCTTGAACTACAAATGACTCATAATATATGTACACTCCCATCATCCAGAGAATCCTCCTCTCCAAACTCGGCATAGATTGTGTTCCACCCGTTGTTCCAAGTGAAATCCTGTTTATTTAACACCTCGCATTCACAAAGACAAATCGTCAACCTGTCAAGCTGATTGGTGGTGGGGAGAATAAAGACAGCCGGCTGAACGTGGTCAAAGACAAACACTGTGCACTCGCTCACCTCCATCTCCTGTAATCGCTCGCTCCTGCAGCCAACCTGTTATTACAGAGAGATCACATAAGTACATATCATTCCAATTAGGAAATACTTTGCTTCAGTGCGAGAAAATGGCATCAGGTTGAGTCCTGCATAATTTTGGGTTTAATCTTCAGTGAGAGATAGATTTCACAAGATTGCTCTACATTCATCTGTAGCCCACGTAGATAACACACAGCTAAACTTTCATGCATAGTTTTCTCTCTGTGTATCTTGGAAGTGTTTCAAATATCAAATAATCATATGTGAGGAAGAATGCACTTGGCTTTGGCATGCAAGCTGTTAAATTCTAAACACAGGCTAAATTATTTAAGTATGTGTCAATAATTGGGGGTCAATTCAGGAGACGCTGCACGTTTATGTGTGAGAGTCAGTGTGTAGGTGTGTGTACGTGTTTCTATTGCTACATAGTTCAGAATAATCTGCTTGTATTTCTCATAAGAGCACTATCCAACTTTTTTTGTTTTATGTGCTATTTACATTGGTGCCCCACTGCTCTTCCGTGGTGCCAACTCTAACAAGCTGCACCACAGGGCATGCAACCAGCACCCACCTACCCCCGTCAGGAATCTCTCTCACACACTCACACACAGAAATGCACTGGATCAGATGGCATTCGCATACAGACGACAGAAACGAGTGATCACGTTTATGAGAGGCAGTCGAGTGCAATGATATGGAAGCGCAGCAGATTGCTATGGGCCTTGTGCAATCTGCTGTGGAGGAATTTCCTTGACCAAGATCCCCACAATGATTGTTATGCATAGCCACAAACACAGTAACTGCTACAATCTGCTTATCTATAAATAAGAATCAACTATGCACCTTCTCTCATTCCTTTTCCCTTCTGTCTGTCCCATCTCCCCATCACTCCATCCCTCATTATAAAAATAAATCTGTGCCATTCTCCATTGTTGTCGCCAACCTTTCCTCTTGGCTATGTATTCCTGCTAATTATACAACGAGCCAAAGTCCTGGACTCGACATTGGTTCTTTTTGGGATTCTAAACTTAAACTTTACAGTTGGACGTCAATCTGACCGCAGGACAGCCAAACAAAGTATGAAAATGGATCTATGTGGCTGTAAACTGTATGGATATGGGTAAGGCTTTATATACTGTATGTGAGCTTTACTTTGAAGGCCTGGTCACACCAGCATTTTAAACTGGGAAATTTGGTGGATTCACTGACAGGCGCAGTAAAACTCTTCAGTTTTCACGTCAAGTTCAACTTGGATCTGCAGTTTTGCACCTTTGACCAATGGCAAGCTGTCTTGACGGTGCTGATCTTTCGAGGGAACAGAGAGCCAGTGAGTCCAAAATGGAAGATGCTATCGTTGCACCATATTTTAACTGTCCCACAAAAGAGAAATGGTTTGTCAACAGTTATCCTAACCCTCGTCGACAATACACATATGTATTTCAAATAAACTGTATAAACATATTGTCCAACAAGCTAACGAGCTTGGATTGCTTTATTATCTTCTTTATCTTCCTCTACAATAATGTTTTACTGAATGAAATTGTGTCCAGTAGTGAACAAATACCAGAGGAACGCTACAGATGAAATAGAGAGAAGCTCAGAGAGAGTTGTTGTTACTGAGTAGCGCTAGCCCGGCTGGTGGCATGTCACCAGCTACAGCAGCGAGTACTCATTACACTCAACACTCTAAAACCAAATATTAAGCCAAGACGTGCAGATTAATTTAACAGGCTTTCATTATACCATTCTTAAAGGCAGCCCTAAACCTTTTGTAATTTTGCCTTTTTTATGTCATATTGTCAGTCTACTTGGTATTTGATCATTTTCTCTTCTGCTGCTGAAATTCTTCATCCACGTTTGATGGCCTGTTCTATTTTCCTCCCTTTCCTTGTGTCTTACCGCCCCTCCACACTGCCCTCTCTCCTTCTCTCAGAATATTGATGTGACAATAACTTGCACCCCTGTTCCCTCTCTCGGCCTGCCTTTTTCCTATCTTCCCTTACCCCAGCCCTCTATCTTTTCTCCCCCTTTGTGGTTGTCAAAAGCAGCCAGTGTAATCACATGTATGCAGGCCAGGCAGCGAGCAAACACTGACTAGTGACACGCAGGCAGCCAGAGGCACAGAGCGACAGGGAGCCAAGGGGCCCGACGGTTGCACCTGGCAACCCCTTCAGCTTCTTTCAGAGTCACATTCTGTCAGCTGCCACCTTATTTTAGGGTAGCACACTCTTGCAGAAAAAAGGGACAACCTCTGTAGAAGAGCGGCGTCCCCGAATGACAGAGGCAGTATGCGTAATGATAATGATTTCCATAGTCGTGAGTGCAGAGTAGTCAATTCCTTTACATTAGAGATGAGATCATTCACGTTAAACGTTTTCATTAATAAACATGAGTCCTTGTGACTTAAGGCCTTGTGACTTGAAATGTTGATTTGGATGAATTTGCTGCTTCACTAAACTCATCAAATTAAGTTTCTAAAGAAACACAATTTGCATATTAGCAGATTTCCCAGCATGTATCAAAGTAAGTTAAAAGTCTACCCTCCTTTTCTGTAGTTTGAAGAAGCTTGCTGTGTGCATTTTAATACATATTAAGCTACCCACAGCTGTTTCCTCAGATAATGATGCTAACCATGATGATGGTAACGCCCCTGCTCTTAAGTTTATGAGAACAGCTTCACATATTGTAAACAGGAACATATTAAATACTGTAATTGCTGAAAAAAAACATGCTAGCATTGTCATTGTGAGCATGTTAGCATGGTGATGTGGGTATTTACAGCCTCACAGGCTCTTTCTTGTTAAGTTAAACCAATTTACTGTGACTTTGTTTTAAAGTTTGTCTGCCCCCTTGTGGTCAAGATTAATTTAGTGGAGCTCAAAGACAGAAAGTAAACATTACTGTTGACCACATATAGTAGCGTAAATCATAGACTGTGTATATTTTGTGTCGTAAATCAAAACAATTAGAGGTTTGCACAGTGGAATATAACATGTCACGATCTGTGCCAGTGTGTATTGGTACATTATATCTAAAGCAATTATGCATAAGCTCAGGCCTTAGCAGAGGAGCCTCTCTCCACTGCATCTAAAGCCCAGATAAGATACTGCAGAGGACTGGAAGTCCAGACACCTAGAGCACTACCCACAAAACCACACACTTTATTCATAGCTGACTCTGTTGTGCATGAAGTGTGTGGT
>JAVQJF010034148.1:0-43739 GCA_036023855.1 Gadopsis marmoratus | reverse complement strand
AATGTCAGCATGCTACACACTAAACTAAAATAGGGAACATTTTTAACATCAACTTGTTGACTGATAGGCTTCTGAATATAAAAAAAATAATAAATAAATTCTGAAATGTGGAGCTGGTTTCAGCTGGTGATTCGAAACACTGGATGAAATTCAGTTCAGTTTAACAGCCCCTGCTTCTCCTTTAGGCCAGCTGGAAATTTCCACTCTCAAGCATTGCTTTAATGCAGCTGGCCACTGATAATCAATCTGTGACTGTTCATCCGAGCTGTTTGCTTTCTTTTATTGTCGCTAATATGCTGGGCATTTACTGTCAGCGATCTACTGGATAATAAAACATGCAGAAAACAACAGAGGAGAAACCCAAAGAACAGAGGAAACACAGATCTGTGCAGCACTTGAAATTCACCAGTGGTTCAAATTAAATTGAAAATATATTACAGGATATACTAAATATGCAGTCTTACTTGAAATAAGCTGCCAGTTTGGGTACATAAAGTCCTGATAAAGATGGACATTGTGTAGGAAGATATGAAGACTGGGTTACAACTCATGCTAAAATAGTTCCTTTCAACTACATTTCTGGGCACAGAATAATCTGCGACTTTTAAAATATTTATGTGAAAAAAAAAAGTCTTATCTTTTAAAATGGATATATACAGATGTGAAATTAATTCAAATTATAACTGAGAATATTCTTGAGCATTTTCTCTGTTGACGTCTTCACCACTTAATGAAACCCTGCTGTGATCTGAGACAGTGAGCTTTCCCTCAAGGACCAAGCCTAGAGAGGGTGCACATGGAGGGGTAGAGCAAATTCAACTGAACTGCTTCAGATTGAAGCTGAGTCAGCAGCCTGAATGTATGTGTGTATGTGTGTGCAACTTTACTACTTTAAAAACACAGGAAACACCCACAGGGCATGATATCCAATTAGTGTGGGTGCACAACATTATATTGCATATCTAATGAGTTTGTGGGGATTTGTACGCCAATAGGTTTAGGTTTTGGTTCATTTGTGTTAAGAAGTGGACTGAATGCTTTACTATTAGAGGATTAGACTGATAGATAATAATGATCATGCTGTTAGATAACATGAAGGCTATCTAAAATCTGAAATAACAGAAAATATAACCACTTAATTTAGCTATTTTATTAGTTAGCAAAGTTAAAGAAGCAGTTTGACTTTTTTTTTGCAAATATGCTTATTTGCTTTCTTGCTGAGAGCTGGATGAGAAAATTGATACCACTCTCAGTGTAAGTGTATGGTAAATATGTATCTACAGCCAACAGCTGGCTAGCTTAGCTTAGCACAAAGACTGGAAACAGGGGCAAACAGCTAGGCTGGTAAAGGTAACAAAATCAAACCAGCGCCTCTAAAGCTCACTAATTAACACATTACACTATATCTTCTTTGATTAATTTGTACAAAAACCAAAGTGTAAAAATGACCCATTGTGGTTTTACTGGGTTTTATGGGGTGTACTATTTCTTCGCAGGGCACAGTAACTTCCAGGAGTCTTGTCGTCACAGTGAGGTTGCTAGGCAATAAGTGCTCTGCTCTCACATCTGTGAAGCTACAGTCAGAAACTTGTTAGCTTAAGGTTGGAATCTAGGGGAAACTGCTAGCCTGGCTCTGTCCGAAGACAAATTGTTCAGCACACAACCCTCATAAACTGCAAATTGTTATTACTATGCTTCAGTATTCGTGCAAAGTAAACAAACAAGATATAATTAGTGAACTTCGGTCCTGGTAGGCAGATTTTGTTCCCATGAGCCAGGCTAGTTGTTTACCCCGGTTTCTAGTCTTGTGCTAAGCTAACTGTCTGTAGCTTCATATTTACCGTACAAACATAAGTGGTATCAATCTTTTCATCTAACTATTGGCAAGAAAGCGAATAAGCATAAATTTCAAAATATCAAACCATTCCTTTTTTTAAAAATAAAAATCATAAAAATTAACACAATGAGCAATTATGCAGTACTTGCAGATCTCCAGGTTTCAGTAGTCCTGAATGGCCACAGAAGTCTTCATGGGCTGCGAGTCCCTCTAAAACATATGTTACCTGTTTGAGGAAAGATACATACACATATGTAGCATAAACAGCTATTGTCAAATTCATACAGATGACTTAATAATTATATTTCAAACTACATGTAAAGAATTGGTGCATTTTTTTCCACTTATTGTGTCTTTTCTAAGCAGTATTTTAACAGCTCTACTGTAAAGTAATACACTTTTTTTGCATTAAGTGAAATATAATATTCCAGGTTTCATTAAATCAGGCCATGTGCTTTCAAACAAGTGCTGCTCCAACACTAAAAGCATGTGTCCGCCCCAGTGGTCAGACTGAACAGGAAGAGAATTGCTGATTGTGGGGTCATGGGTTTAAAGGTGAACATCTGTCTAAGGGAGGAAAGCTCTGGCCCCTGCAGTGAGCGGCCTGTGATCTGTCTCCACAGCTGTGTGATTTCAAAAGTCATGTGAGAGTGAGCAAACACACCTGCTGAAAGGCATGCTGGGAGAGTAGCACTAATCCTCTCCAACCACACCGGGAGATTTAAGTTCTGCCAAGTGAAATAGACTCGGAGGAACATTTGGCAATATCTGGCTTTTTTTAAGTTCGACTTTAAAGTCCAACCTGCCACAAAGCTTAATTAAATGACTTAATTAAAAAAACAAAACATGTGAAATGTTAATGGTGAATTTAATATGCAGCACTGAGCTCAAAAAGTGATACATTTACTTACGAAGCAATTTTTAAAAATAAGTTTAATCACTAAGCAGACACTGACAGAGTGGGAGCCATAATAAGAGCAGATGTATTATATTTTCAAATCCCAAGGCTGGCAGCCTGAAATGAAATGTTATTTAATCAGACATCCTCCCTCTTTATTCAGACATACAGCAGAAACCAGTAAAGCCCAGGCAAAACCAAAAGCCCGTCCAGATAAATTCAAATGAAAAACTGAGTAAGTAGTAAGCGCATCACTTATTGTATAATTGACGGGTGCAGCTATTCAATATAGTAGAATAGCTGTGGGACTGAATCAAAACAGTAAAGCTGCGGGCGGTAAAACCAAAACAATCACATGAAAGTATAGCTGATATATTCTCTGTATATCTTTCTCAATACAAGCAACATATTTCACATTACATTACATTACACTACATTGAATTCTTTGTTAGTAATTGATTAGAGCAGCTTTAAAATAAAGGAGATTCTAACTAATCAATTACAGCTATCTTTTAAACATTGTAAATATTGACAGGGTGTAAACAGAAGCTGTAACCATCAATAAATCTTAAATTTTTACCCAATGAAAAAGTTAGCTCAGTTATCAACCTTGTGTTATCTACTTCTCTGTTAAATAACAGATAACTAATTTTCAACACCACTCTGAAATCAGACATGAAATAAAGAGAGCAAATACATGATGGAAACGAAAGTTGGGAAATACAGACAGAAGAGAAGCTGTGGGTTCTAAACTGCACTGTAGAGCTTAATTTTTAATACATTTATGCAAGAGACTACTGCAGCAAAGGGCTCACATAAGTTGATTTTGCATGTGTATTTGACCTCTCGGTTTTCCGAAAACTGGGACAGGCAACATGTCAGTTTGTCGGTAAGGAAGACTCTGATTGGTGGAGAAATAATACATTAATTTCAAGTGCCTAGAATAATTTTAAATCCCCTGTAAAACTAAGGATGGTTCCACAAAAACACATCTGAAGCTGGGGGCAATTCCTCTCTTTCAAAATAGGGGAATTTTCTGTGATTTGTCATCATTAAATCTTTAACACAAAGCTTTCTGGACTAAACTTGAGCTCATGTAAACTTAACAGCACCAGTAAATATTATATCTCTGATGTCTCTGGCTTTCTGTGTGATTTTTGAAATCTATAAACCTAAATCATCATTTCAGGGAGGCAAAGTGCTCCTGCAGCTTACTTGCTGTTGTCGCCATCTAGTGATCAAAGTAGGAATTTTACATCTCAGCAAAGCCTGTTAGTCCTGTGCTTCTGTTTTTTTGCTGCTTTTTTCTTCTTTGGTTCAGTTCAATACTGTTATATTGTTTTGAAATATTAAGGGGGAGTAGGGTTAACTCTTTTTGGCATATAAGTGTAGGTCATTTACTATTTATATACCTTAATTGTTATGCAAAACCAGTGTTTTATATAGCCCAATATCACAAATTTCCCTTAAGGGGTTTTGAAATCTGTACAGCATAACTTTCTTTACACCCCTGATTTAAATATGGAAAAACTCTCCTAAAAACCCATTGATGAGAATAAAACTTATAAATGATAAACAATATATCAATTATCAAAATAGTTTATTATTTTCAACTAATCCATTAATTGACTAATTGTTTCAGCTATGATTGCATGTTTTACATTTATGGTCACTTATATTTCTCTTTTAAATTTCTGTAACGTCTAAAAATTGTGGCATCTTGTAAAAAGCGTTTTTAGAAACTGATGATGAGGTTTATATGCTTGTACCTCTGGTGATCTATAGGTCAATTGATTGATCAGTGGACTGTATATAAGGACACCAGAAACAACCTCAGACTCCACCCTGATGGAGGCAAAATTGTTAGTGGTGTTGTGAATAAAGCATGTTTTCCTGGAGAAGAGAGGAAGGTTTGATACAAGGACAAAAGACTTGTTTTGCTCCCATTTTATCCAACAACTGATTCAACAGGCTACAGACTCAAAATGTTTAACTTTCTCCCACTTCACTGAATATTTGCTGAGATACTAAATACTTAAAATTACATTGTTAAATAAATTATAGTCAAATATTCATACCGTCTCAAATCCTCTGTGAGGATGGTCTGGAAACCCTGCCGGCTTGCTCACTCTAAACTCATCCAACATCAGGAAAGGATCCAGGTTTCTCAGCTGGAAATAGAATATATTGAGTTTTGCATACATTTGAATTACAGTTGTTATATTGAGCTTTTATTAAAAGGGTTAACAGTTGAACTACATTAACATGTTGAGGAACTGACCTCCTTTCTACCGATGCTCCTTCGGACACGAGCGCCGTTTCCCTCTGACTGTTCCACGCTCAACACTGTCCTCTCCACTCTCCTCACATTCATTGTGCTGGGAAAGGTTTCACTGGTCACTACTACAAAAACATAAAATATACCTCAATGCGCATGAACCAAGAATAAAACGGCAATAAAAAACATTTATGGACGCCATCAAATGGTTTGTTTTGCGGCAACAAATCCATCTTTCTTCCTGCACACAAGCCGTTCTCAAAATTGGCAGTAAAACACTACAAGAAATGTCACGTCACATCTTTTGACACTGCTGCTTTTGACAAGATCGTTACTTGTTAATAATACAGAGCCAACTCTGACACACTGTGGGCCATAAACAGCCATCTTAAACATATTTCCCAGGTATTTCTCTCTGTCACTGTCTTATAATATGCTTCATACATCACATACAATGTCCATATCTATGGATCTACTTCCTCACTCACTACAGTTTCCCAGAATGCAGTGGGTGACAGGCAGGACAGGTAATAAGAATCTCCAAGTCACCTGTGCTCAGCTACATTAAACTATTTCGGAAAGCGTTTCTCTTTATTATGGGTGTTGTAGAAACATCTCAAATTGGTTTCTAAGGTGATCTCGAAGCACAATGCCTGCTGCAATTCAAACTGTTACTGTTGCTGGTGTTTAAAAACAATCAGACAAAAAGGGCCCCACGCGGGACCGAGGAGGAGAAACTTTTGGGGAATGTTCCAAACTATAAAAAGACGACAAAGTAACATGAGATGACAAAACAACGTCAAAAGATTCACGCAATCGCAGGGTTTTCCCGGTTTCAAAACACTGTTCTCGCTAAACTGCAGCGTCACGGCGGCGCAGACACACTGCTGACAGCAGCGCTGGGATCAGCTGATGCGCTCAGCTGATCGCCGCTGACGTCTTGGTTTCTCACAACTTTCGCTGTGATCATTTCGGAGACACTCGCCTTAAAATGTTTGGCTATTGCGTCATCTCTTCCCTGGATGCCGCACGCGCTCTCGCACAGGAAAAGCGGATCTTCCCGAACTGAATGATCTGCAACAGCTGGAGCGCCTTGATCTCGGACTATTTATTATTTTGTTGCATTTCCAGTGTGCACAATGGCAGCGCAGCCTGCTCTACCCGCAGGAACAGTCACCTGTTAACGCTGAGGTACATTGGAGCCACCTACCTGAAAGTACAAGACAACAGGTCCCGACACTGTTCTGCTTATTTTGTACAGTTTAGTTGTAGAGTCTGCAGCGCCGCTTCCTCCTCAGGTAAGATCACAACCCGGAAGTGGGGCAAGGGGGCGTGGCTAAAGATGTTGCCACAGTGTTGACATAAAATGAGCTTTTGCAAAACGCCAGGGTGGATTTATTTTAAACAGACAGCCCAGGATACAAATGTGACCAAAGAGTCTCCCACTCAACTCAAGCCAATTATATACAGCCCAGAATCACACAACAGAGGGGATGAATAGCATCCAAACCCTCAGTCCTCAGACCCTTGATTGAGATCAGAATAAAATCCCATAAAATATTTGACACGCTAAAATGCAGATTCTTCATCCAAGTCATGTCATCACATTTTTGAGGATATACCTGTACATAGTCTTTAAAAATTAAAGATGAATATCTTTATTTGAAATAGAATTGTTGTTATAGTCCCCCCCCCCCCCAGTATTTAAGTGCAGTCCATATAATCAAGGCCCAGTTAGAATCGAGAATAGATGACTGTTCATACGCATGTGCATTTGAGTCCTAAAGGCTAAAAGGTAAAGTTTTAAAGTTAAAGCCATAACAGGCCTTTCATCTGTTGAATATATTCTTCAGTTTTGGATTTCTCCCCACTCAGTTCAGAAGCATCTGCATCGTCCTGTTGATGACGGCGCATGATGTCCTTAGCGATTCGCATGCTGGCAGCTTGTCCGCCAGCCAGGTTTACTGCATGAGGTCCAACCTGTGTGTGAGGGGGGTGTGAGGGGAGACGTGAGGGAAACGTTGTCTGGAAAATAACTGTACAGACCAAAACACTATATAGAAGACCTGCCTGAAGAGCCGTGTACTGCCCCATCAGGTAGAGTGGACACTCTTCTACCCACTGTAAGCTTTCTGATATGCATGGCCAACCATCTATCACCTTCATGGAGAGATGGACACGGTTCATGAATCTGTTAGTATTGCTTTGCTCAGGTTGCATTGTGAAAAATGAATACATTGCTCTTATCTCTCCATCCTTCAGGTAATTAAAAACATTTTTAAACCAACTAAAATGTTTCTTAATTTCCCATCCACATTTCCACACCAACAGAAATGGCCTAAAGCTTTACTGTATGTCCAACTCACCTGAATGGGGAATTCCCTCATCACCTCTGAAAGTAACGGGTCCTGTTTGACGTCAAGTTTGCAGCCGGTGGCGAGCCAGATCATATCTCCAGTCCAGTGGCCCCCGGTGCTGAGGGACAGACTCCAGGCCTGACTCCTGTAGCACCAGCTGGCTTCATTCACCTGGACAGTTGCATGAGATTCAGGTGAAAATGCCACGTTTCGCAGATTCTGTCACGAGATCATCTCACTGCACCCTCAACTTTGTTATATGTACCATTACCTGACAGTACGTCTTCACGTCCACCTGTCCATTCAGGATGAATGGCTGCAGGTGGATGTAGACCTCTGGGGTGACGGCGCCTCCTTTCCTTGCTTGGTGAATCATAGCCAGCCGCTTGCGGAGACTCCGTTCATTATAGAACTGTCGTAGGTAGGCTTGGCCGTCCATCTTGATGCCGTGCTCCACGTGGGAGTAACGACCCACCAGGCTCTCCACATCGCCCACATCAAACTGTTTTAACTGTGGAAGAATCAATGAAGACGTACATGTGTGTTGGAAGCAGATGATATCTGCATCAAGTCTTTATGGTTGGTCTACATGCTGTTTCACACTGTCACTAGACCTGGAGGTGCTTCCTCATGACCCATGTCACATGGCTGGCGCCTTGCTGCAGGGCAATTGAGATGACATGAGCGCTGGTCAGACCTCCACCAACTACCATTACTCTCTGCCCTGCCTCACACACTACACACAGTTCTAGACACACATGGGCATACAGCAGTTGTAAAAGAAAGTGTTGCAGTGAGGACGGGGGATCAGATAGCCACTGAAGTCTGCAGAAGCATAGAAAGCTCAGGTGAAAGCAAAGTATTTATGAAGATTCTGAAGATTCTGGCGACGAAACAAAAATAAATCGCTAGCAAAGAGGCACTCCATTTTAAGCATCAAGGCTTGTAAAGTTTTAGCATAGTAACACCAATTCTATTCACAACTCTCGGACAAATGCTCATACATTGTTTCCTTGCAAAGCTTTTCTGTATTATTGTGATGTCAAAGAAGAAATCGGACTCACTTTCAGTGGGAAAAGTCTCTCTCCGTCTCCGACAATCTGCGTCTTTAAGTCGATGCCGAGCAGTTGGCAGGTGGTGCATGAGGTGCACTGTGTGTTGCAAACGCTCCTCTGGGTAGCTCTCACCAATGCTTTTCACCCATGAAGGGATGTTCGCCATGTGGGCACGGGTCGGACCCGTTGCCATGATGACCTGGCGGGCTTTTAGGATGACGCCATCTTGAAGTTGGACTTGAAAATATTTCACTCTCTTCTTCTTTCCTTTCTTCCTTTCCACTCTCATGTCCTCGCCCTCTGTCTCCTGCTCCTTTATCTGTTCTGTCTCCTCAGTCACAGGTGTGATGCGCTCTGCTGTCCCCTTTACCAGCACTTTGTCCAAGTCGTATTGCTTCACCTGTATGTTCAGACTCACTATTTAGGTGCTCACGGTGCTTAAAGGATAATGTTGACATTATTCCATATTTTTCCATCAAAAATATCAACAAATCCCATGAAGACCAAATCCAACAATGTGCTATTCCATCTCAGTACATTTCCCTGCCCTAGCCACAAGCACCTTCATTCCTACTGAAGACCTACATCTTTAAAAATTTGTCTCAAATATATAAGTTTCATTTTCATGTGTCATTTTGGAAGAAATGTATTGTTTAATACACTGTTTAATACAAGCTTGTATGATTTTATCTGTTCTATCATTCTAAATATTTAACCTCAAAGTTAATTAAGAAATGAACTCCAAACAAGCACAAAGCAAAATTCAAACCACAGCAAAGGTTGTTTAGATGCAGCGTTTCATGCGGCTGGGAACTTGATGTTAGAGAGAGCAGGAATTAATACAAATCGAGATGTAAACTCACAAACGAGTCAAGCAAACACAGCAGCAGCATACAGCCTTTAGGTGTAGAGTAACATGGATATATCAGTGTAACATTAAACATATCATGCAGAACACACACAAATGCACTGCATCTCCAACCTGATCTTTAAAGAAATCCACACTTAGTTTAGTTCCCGGCAGACTGAAGGATAAACTCTTCTTGAGTGTTGAGGTGATGTTGAGGCGTTTCTTCTCCTTCTTGCCGAGCCTCATGTCGTTGAAAAATGCATTTTCATCCAGAATGTAAACCTGGTCTGCAAGACTGTGAAGCTCCGCCGAGCGACCGGACTTTAAAACAAACTCCTGCAGTGCTTTCTGTCAAGGCAAAACATAAGCATGTGCGCTTATTTAACATCCATACATGCAAAAGCACCTTCCTCATTTCTACTTCAGGGGTATTTGTTTGTGCTTATACCTTATTGAGAGGATCTGTGTGCACCAGTGTGTGTGAGCGCAGATGAGGGATGTTCAGAGCTGTGAACTGGCTCTCCCATAGAGTGGTCCACTCTCCATAGGAATCTACCACTCGGAGGCTCAGCAGGGGGCAAACGGACCTCTCTGATATCGTTGCCTTCACTAGTTGTACCTCCAGTGTCAGGCCTGCAGAGACTAAACACAATCCACATATTAACTGAATTATGAGGCCATAATGAGATGGTTTCAAGTAGTAGCAATGACAAAGGAGTGTTCATGTTAGTTTATAAGCAAACCCACTTAGCCTGGTTCCAGACCTCTGAGTCACTGCCCACATCTCAGATTTTGCTCAAATCGAATGAATGAAAGTGAAGTGAAACTAAATATGATGACTCACCACATCGAGATATGAGATAATAATTGAAAATGGCTACTTGCTGACTCAAAATTGTTTAAGATAAACCCCAGATAGTGAAATAGGGCTGCAACTACCTCTTTTCATTATTGATTATTCTGCCAATTACTTTATCAATGAATTGATTAATAAAAATTTGGCCAAAAGGAATGTCAACAAACACTGACAAATGTCCATCACAGTTTCCCAGAGCCCAACTCAATGTCTTGAAATTGCTTTTGCTTTTTCGTTTTATCCAGCCAACAGTCGAAAACCCAAAAATATTTTGTTAACCATTACATGAGACAAAAAAAAGCAATTTAGAAACTGGATCCAGGGAATGGTTGACACATTTTACCTTTCATCTCAAAATCATGACTTATTGACAGTAAATCAAAATTATAGAATTGTATCTCATAATCATGATTTAGTGAGTAAAGTTAAGCATACTGTACCAGTCGTTGCCTTCCTCTTCTTCTTGCCACTACAGCGTTTGTTGTCGGATGTTTCTGGGTTTGGCTTCGAAGGCTCCGAGCAGGAGGAGGACAGGGGCATGTCATGTCCAGGGTCTGGGTTTGGATCAGGGTCAGGGTTGGATAACAAGCTAGCCAGGGTCAAGGCATGAGGGCCAGCCCCTATTATTAACACATCGAGTATCACCATCTGAAACATACAGAAGAGCGTACAGTTTAAAAACAAGCGTGCTGAAGTAAGTAGTACTTTCAAAACCTGATTTTTATCCCAATTTAGTTCCTTAAACTGCAGCATGTCACTCTCACTCAGTAGTGGTTTCCTTTTGGTGGATCAGTGGATAGTTGACTGGTGTATAATAATGTATTCATTTCAGAATCAATCAAACAATGAATAATCAATGAAAGGCAATAAAACTGAGATTTTGCTACCTTTATCTTATTCACATTGAGTGAAGAACACCAAAAGACATTTACATTTTACAAATTACATTTTCTGTAAAATGTACGTGTGGCAAGTGCTAAAGAGTCTCTTGAACTCTACATGAGTTGATCTATAACTCTGGAGAAGCAGTGTAAAAAAACCTAAAGATTTCAATTTCAAACAACACAATGCAGTCACACTTCATCTGCATCTGGTAAATTGAATAATGTGTTAATTCATTGCTTTTTCTGTTTTTTTTACAGCAGTGAGCCTGTGACGTTCACACCAGCATTATAGAAAGTGAAATGCAATGCAGAGATCGACATTACTGAAGACCTTCAGCTGCTGCAATGATCCTCAGCAGTCAGACACACACGTCACATACAGAATCTCATCTATATATAATGTTCAGTATATCACAGTACCTCCTTGAGTTTGGATCGTCAACTTAGGCCAGCTTCTGAGATGGTGGTAACCTGGTTGGTATCTTAACTCTGGCATACTGCAGCGTACGGTGGTGGACCTGAAGGTTTTGCGACAGTGGCGTGTCCCTCTCATGTAACTCAATCCACCTCAGCATCTACAGATTTAGCTGGACTTCACTGGCTCTACAGGGAAAGCTGGAAATAGCTTCAGTGTGTGTGTTGTATAAATTTAGCAACACAACTCATCCTAATGTAAAATCAGTATAAAGGCGTTGCACTAGCAGACACAGACAACTTTCACACGCTAGAAAGAAGTTTAAATGACATCCACTTAAAGGAATATAGTTCAACATTTGGGGACATATGCTTATTAGATGGGAAGATCAATACCATTATCATATCTGTCCATTAAATATGAATCTATAGCCAGGAGACTGTTAGCTTAGCATAAACACTGGTTGCCTGGAAAACTCACTGTGGTAACAAGACTCCAGGAAGTTACTGGTCCCAGTCAAACAATAGTCTAGCTCATAACCCCTATATGTATTGGGTCTATACATATAGGGTTGGTTTAGACTTGCTCTATATTAACAAGTGCTATGAGATAACTCTGTTATGATATAACGCCATACAAATAAAAATTGAATTGAATTGAATCCTGTCTGTGTCAATTTCAAGTGCTGCTGTGCATTGTTCCAGGGGTAAGTATGGAGGCAGCGTAATAACAGGTACACTGTGGAGTTTTTTGTTTTTTTTAAGTTGAATGCATTTTTGGACATTTTATTTGGAAAACCAAAAGGTTCTATCTCTATCAACTACTGGGAACTCAAAAACTTTGAAGCTCGATATCTCAAAATCCCTGAGAACGCAGATGGAACTTTATAATTCCAAGCTGCATGCTATTCTGATTGTTATTGAACAGATCGAGTAGGACGTAGAAAAGGAAAAATCCACAACATACTGTACAAGCAAAACTAAAAATGGCTTTTCAAAATATTTTATGAGGAAGGAAATTCAGTCTTTGTTAGAGGTCAAGGATACACACAGTGTGTTTTAATGAGAAGCAAAAATTACTTTGAGTGTGCACAAGTAAGCTCCATTCAAAATATTTCTAACAAATCATTCTTACAACAAGGTTCACTTACTTTATTTGTCTGAGAGCTTTAGAAAACCTTTCAGTTAAAACTGCTGTTTCCAAAATGTAACAAATTGACAGATTGTGAACCGTTAGATATCCCTTCCTTTTCTAGCTGAACCACTGAACCGCACATAATTAACATTTATAGTGTTTCATTTATTATTATTATTTACTGTCACAGAGGAAGTAATTTCCCTCCAGTAGTTCCCATGTTTAATGTGACATGCTATAAAATGGACAGCTGTCATTTCCCCCTTTCTCTGCTCAGGATTTGTGTCTTTATGTTAATTTTTGACAGTAACACTGCCGCCATGTTATTTGTATTGCTAAAGATTAAGAAAGTGACAATCCAGCGATAGAACAAAAGGTGTTTTATGTTTAGTGTTTGAGTTGTTGTACAGTCAACAAAGGACGGTGTGTGTGAGAGTAAGACAACATCACATCTAACTAACTTCTAATTAGTCAGACCTCTGATGCTGTTAATAAAGTGCTTTTATTGATGGATTCTCGCCTCTCTTGTTCTTCCATATTTGTCACAAGTTCTGTTTTCAAACAAAATCATACTGCCCACACTGTGTCCCCTTTTTATTTAAGATTTACTAATCTCCCTTGACTTCCTCTTCTGACATGTGTTCCCCATCCATGACTCTATCAGTGACCCCTCATTCCCACTTCCTCTTCTGTTCATGCAAAGCAGAAGCACAAACACACTGAAGGCTTTAATAGACGGCCACTGTCACCAGAGTCGGCTTCACTCTTATCAGCATTACCAGCCATGGACACTGCCAGCACCATGGATCTGAAGGTGGGTGACAAAATCTGTCTTTACACCGCTATAAGAGAGATTCATTTTAAAAGATGTGATTGTGTGTATTGGTTGACGTTGCTCATTTATTCCCATATGCCAGGATTCTGTGGTTAAGGGAAGCATGCTGATCGTCCACCAGATCCATGAAGGGAAGCACCAGTACAAAGTGGAAAATGTGATCAAGTACAAAAAAGCGAGTGAAGAAAGATCATTTGCCAGGTAGAAGTCAGACACCGGCACACTGTTCCAGCTGCTAAAGTTTTCTAAGTGTCTAGCACAGATGTAATGTAACAAAACATGTTGCTGTCTAGTCTCTCAGAAAACCCCAGTTATTGTGTCATACTGTATATGCCTTATATACTGTATGTTTCCTATTGTTTCTCAGGAGGGGAGACAAACTGATGGAGATAAACGACATAGACCTGCAGGATATCACACCTGAGGAGTTTGCACAAAGGTTGACTGAGGGTAATCCAAAGCTGGTGAGTTCATGAGCTTCCACAGTCCTGCAAACTGAACATCTTCAAGGTAGAGTTTCTACTTCAGACTCTATTCTGTTCTCTAATTCAGTGTGAGTCCCTCAGTCTGAGAAGGCGTGAAGTTACACGTGTGGTTTAAATGCAACAATATTCCAAGTTTAGTCTTTAGTCTGTATCTGTTTTTCTTCTTCCTATTAGTAATTGGGATGAATGAAAATCAAACTTTAATCTAGGTGAACGTCGCTGATGTTCTGCTTATTGACAAAACATTAACTGTTATTTCATTTACACAAAAATAATCTGACCGTTTTTTATTTTAAATTACTTTGTATTGCACTGGAAATATGTCAACCCTAAACGTAGACATTGCACTGTCAGTCATCTAAGAAACACAAAGAGACACAGAGTTGATGCTCAGTCTGAACCCACATTCACTTCTAACCCCCAAGACGGTGCACAAGGCTGGCAGCAGGATAAAGGATCTCACCGTGAAGCCCCCCCCGACTGAGGACACTTTATATCCCGTCTCTAAGAAGCACACAAGATTCAGTTTCTGCAAGGAGATGAAGAGGGAGAAAGACTTGGACAAGAATGAAGTGGGGCAGGAGGGAGAAGGAACGGAGGATGGGGGAATAGAGGAGGATGCCTGCCAAGCTGAAAACGAGGAGAATGGGGAGGGGAGGGATCTGCTCATTATTTCCATGACGAAGACCAGCATCTCTGTGGTGACAGGGAGGGGCTGTGATGCTGGGAGTCCCTGTCAGGGATGTCATGGGACAGGATGCAGCTTTAATGACGTTATCATGGTGGCAGAATCCAGCACGGTGACGCTTGGTGAGTAAGTTGGGTTTTGGTCTCCTGCCCTCTCTTCTGTATTAAATATCTAATAGTAGATCCATAGTCAATTAGTTAGTTACATGTCACAAAGTTTAATTTGTTCTACTTTTTTGTATCTTTATAAAAATACAACATATTA
The DNA here is from genome assembly GCA_036023855.1 of Gadopsis marmoratus. Classification (NCBI taxonomy): domain Eukaryota; kingdom Metazoa; phylum Chordata; class Actinopteri; order Centrarchiformes; family Percichthyidae; genus Gadopsis; species Gadopsis marmoratus. The sequence goes on along the minus strand of JAVQJF010034148.1, from coordinate 28,903 downwards.
AACTTTGTCAGGGAGAGGACAATAAAGTCCTGGACTTATTTGCATTGTTGTCCCTGGTGTTTACACAGTCCACCAACCTTTATCAAGAAAGAGACATTAACAAATATTAGAAAGTAACTAAAGAACTAAACTAAACTAAAGTAGAAAACCGAATCATATAAGTATTATGTTTTTTATAATTTATAAACCCTATAAACTAAATGCCCTCTGTTTGATTGTCCCCCTGTCACTTTCAGTTCCAAGAGGAAGTGGAAGTTTCAGAGAGGTAAAGTCCTCAAATGTTTCAATCAGACATGTGGCCTCTCACCAATACCTCAAAGGTCTCTGCCCACAAAAGACTGTCTATGCGTCACCAAATCCAGGTTTGTCAGTCAGAGCAGTAGCATTCACTTTCTAATCACCAGAATAATTAAAATGTTAATGCAGATGAGTTTTTCATTTCATATACTCTCCTTTTGTTATTACTGTTCATCATTCTACAAAATGGAAATGTGAAATGTCTTATTTACATGTTTTTTGAATTTCCTTTGTGTTCAGAGAAGATCACCATCTACTCCTACAAGTCGGACGGTGCAGACACGGGTTTCAGAGGAATGCCAGTGGTCCTAAACTTGACAGAGTCCAACTGCTTCCTCAGGTGCTGCAAGGAAGAGGAGAGGGTGTTCATACAGGTGGAGGTAATAACAATTACTGAGTGAGTTCATGTACACATAGATCGAAGGTGCATTAATCCATTTCATACAGCTCTAAGTCACACAGAAGCAGAAGTCTTTTGATTCTGGATTTCCAGCAGAATGCAAAATTACATACTTTTAACCATCGCTCGGTGGATGGCAATGTCATTTGGTCCCGATTGAAATAGTTCAACAACTAATGGACAGATATTCATGGACCCCAGAGGAAGAATCTTACTGACTTTGATGATCCACCAACTTTTCCACCAGCGCCACCATGAGGTTGACTTTTGTGATTTGTGATAAGATATATCTTGACAACTATTGGATGGATTGTAATGAAATGTCCCCACATTATGAACTTCACATTCATTGTTAGAAATCTTTACCTGATGATGGTACTCAATACAAAGGTCAGGTGATCACCAAACTTTCTGATTAAAAAATGAATGATTCATTACATGGGAACCATGAATGTATTAACAAAATGTTTGTATTAACAATCCATTTTGAAGATGTAAACACAAATACAGTTGAGACTGATGTGAATTAGTTCCTGGATAAATTAATTTTTGACCTGATGATGGTGCTAGAGGAAAGGTCAGTGGTCACTAGGATTTATACTCTGGGTTAGCTATATAGAATTTGTAAGTCATTGTGAGCTTAACACGTTGAGTATTATGGTTGTGACACTTGCAGAGTAATCATCTCACTGCCAGGATGCTGGACGGTTCTCTCTGTGATGGATATCCACACATTTGTTGTTGTAGACATGCGAAAAGCAGAGGCTGAAGCAGATCTCCAAGAGCGATGAGTGCGCTCTCTCCTTCGTCTTCTACATGAAGGCCGACCGGACGAGACACCTCAGTTTTGAGTCAGCGCTGCACAATGACTGGTTCATCCAAATCGTCAACACAGACTCAGTGGAAATGGGAACCCTGGATAGAGGGAAGGAAGATGCATTTATCTTCATCATTCAGAAGTGATGGAGAGTGACCTCCTTCAGGTGAATAGTTCTCAGTCAAGTCAGTTTTACCTTTAAAATTCTCTTGTGAATTTTGTCTGGGTCTTGAAGATGACGTTAGGAAAGCACGAGAGGAGCTCTTGTTTTTGGGTCACCAGGTCCACTGACAGAAACCCATGTCACTGTGTCAAATTCTGCTATTGCAGAAGTGCGTAGATATGTATCATACAACTATATCCAATTAAAAATATGCTTTTGCGTATGTGTGTGAGTGCAGTCCAGACTTAGATATGTGAAATTGTTTTAATAATCAGTTTCTGTTTAAAGTGGCCTTTCAAGCTGATTGTTTTACAAGCAAGACTATTTTGTACACAAGATGCAACTTTCATTAAAAGAATTTATTAAAGTATTAATACAAGGTCATGTGATTACTTTATACAACTCTCACTAATGTACATTAAGGGATGCTGTGAACAAAATGACATATGGTCTAAACTATAAACATCATTCCAATGTATTAGAACTAGGACAAACATTCAATGACTTAATGTTACGCAATGTTTTACAGTGTACATGTATACTGTATACAGTGTATTTGGAAAACCCTTATAACAACCCACACTTGCAGCATATTAGTATACTTTAAACATATGTCAACATGTATAGATGCATTACTCTTCTAATGGCATACTGATCTTCGGCCACCTATTTTAGGTGATTAATAAAATTACTGGCATTGGTAAACGGCATTGTTTGCATTTTATACACCAAGTTTTTAAAAGAAACATCAAAGCCTTTTGCAGAATATTAAATATTATATCTCCATGTATCCACATCACAACAGTAATACGAAAGATAGGATATTTTAAATTACTTCTGAAAGTCACAAAAACACTGTACCTCCTGAATGAAATAAAGGTTGAAAATTACAATTAAAATCACATTTCGGGTTATTAAAATATTCTATACGTGTAAAAATGTATTTTGATTGTACCCAAAGGTTTGCTATGACATCTGTACTTTTACAGTGATATTTTGACATATTGATATTGCACAATTAAAATACAATTAAGTACACTTAAGTACACCCAACTGTTCGATTTTGAGACACCTTTTAACTTATGGTAATTGTATTAAAATTATTTGTTATCCTTGACATACACAAAGTAAGTATTTGCAGTTTATTTAATGTATATTAATATTTGTCCAAAAGACAGTTTTATAATTTAAGTATGCACAAAGTACAAGGTAAATGTCCATCATTATTACACAAACGTATACTTAAAATGGAGTCAATGACAACTTTATGGTGTCTCAAATTAGCACAGTCAAGTGAACTTAAGTGTAGTAAAGTATATGTTAAGTGGTACTACTTATATATTGTTAATACACTAAGTGCATCGAATGACAATGACTATGAGTCTACTGTACGTAAGCACTAAAGGCACATTCCCTCTCTTCGGCGACAGTGGTGGACTCAGAATCCAGTTTGTTCACCGTCACTGTCATCAAAGGCTTTGTTAGTTTGTCCTTCAGTGGCTGTATCATAGGGATTCTCCACACCTGTCTGTGCAGATTTCCTACAAACACATGCAAAACACAACATGTCTCAGTTATGCAAGGAATCGGTCTATTATGGTAGAAATGTGTCTCAGCCTTGAGAGCAAACTCACTTTTTGCGCTCTTTGACACCTGAAATGACAAGGTAGGTGCCCAGTAGCACCACAACTCCCATGACCACCCCAAATACCACCAGCCACACCTCCATCGGCTGCTCCACAGAAGGGGCCAGTGTTGGTAGGATACCCTCGAACTCCAGTGTCCTGTCATCCAATTGAAAGGCATCGTTGATTCGGCCTCGGCATAACCTGGGAACCATATCGAAATGGGTTTATTATTGGTCACACCCGTTAAATGTCTCCAGGGAAAGGTCACACAGAGTTGATTATATCAGTTATAGCAGGAAGCAATTTAAGTCGAATCCCTATATTAGGCATGATAAAGGGTAGACTAAGAGGCTAGTCATGTAGCAGCTCTGTGAGGCTGTACATCACTAAAGCTAAATGTTAACAGCAGCATGCCAACATGCTCACAATGACCATGCCATGCTAATATTTAGCATGGTATCATGTTCACCCTGTTTACTATTTTATTTTATCGTGTTAGCATGCTAACCTTTGCTAATTAGCACTCAACACAAATACAGCTGAACTGATGTTACTTCATTTTGCAGTTATTTGGTTGATAAAATTACTGGACAAATTAACTTGGACATTCATAAACCAGAGCAGTGGACAATTTGAAATTTTGCACTGATGATGGCGCTAGATGATGCACCAAAATAGTTATCTGGGAACCATGTATGTCTTTACAAAGGTTTGTGCCAATTCAGCCAACAGATGTAGAGATATCTTATTGATAAGTGAACATTCTGCCCTGTTGGTGGTGCTAAGTGTAAAGCCAGAGGATCACGTATTAGGCTTCATCCTCTGGCCACCATGAATGTCTTAACAAAACTTAATTGCAATCCACCCAATAGTTGTTGAGATTTCAGTCTGGACCACAGTGGTGGACTGACAGACCGACATTGCCATCCCTGGAGCTAGCGCGACTAAAAATCATACAAACAAATTCAATTAGCTTGGATATTACAGCTGCTTAGGAAGTCTGTGAAACATTCAGGGTAAAACAAGTGTATTGCACTCAGTGTTTTGGAATATACTGTATGTAATCAAAATACATGTGTGTGTTGAATGAAGCTAGTGCCTCACTGTATGGCAGCCTCCACGTCTTGCTTTGGGATATATATGGAGGGATTTGCTGGGTTGGTGACCACAATGTAGAAGGATATTCTGGGAGTCTCCTTATATGCGAGGACATTCTCTGATCTGCAGGTGCAAAGCGAGAATACGTCTCAAACAAATGTGGTAACTAAGATGGACAGAGGAAAACAAAGCATAACGAATCTTCATATCTCTGGTTTGGCAGTTGATACTGACGTGAAGAGAAGGGTCTGGTTCTTTTGGCTGTAGTACTGCCTCAACGCATACGCAATGTTGGCCCTGAACAGGAACAGCTCGTTGCTGTTCCAGGAATACTGAAACACATTTTAGTTGATTAATATTTGCCATTTGTGCCAAACAGACTGCAGTAATCTTCAGATATCGTAACCCTTATACAGTAACTGCACTTCTGATAATGATTAATAATACTCACAGCGTTATCACCCATCGCAGTCTTCAAACTCATTCTCACTTTAATGGCATACTCTGAATCTGTAGAAGAAAAAAATCAAATCATTAATTCAGTTTAATTAATTAAAAATGTGTTTCTTCTTTCCTATTCTCCATATTGGATCAAATCTTCGCAAACATGGTGCATAACATATTTGGCTCACCCTGAACACAACTCATGCATTTGTTTTTGGATAACACCAACAGTTTCTCTATTATTTACTAAGAAAAATCTGTTGCCTTGTCCGAGTACACACAAACTGCCACAAGTCTTGATGCCAAACGCAACCAATCTTAGCCGACATGAACACACAGCAGCGATCAAGGCTTTAGAATTTGATGCAATTTCACCAATAGGGGGTGCTTTACTGAAAGTATAAATTGAAATTTATTGGTTACTAATTAATACAATTAATATTAATACTTGGTACACAGGTGCCTCTCAGCATGTGCCCGACATAGTGAAACATGTTGCCAGTTACGAAGCACCTTTGTTTTGGCATACAAGTCCTGAAACACGAGGTACAGTGTAAATGTTGTTCTTGCTTTGTACCGCAATCACATTTACTTCAGGAAATGTGCATTCTAGTAAATTAATGTGGTTTGATTATGCAAATAATCGTCACGAAAATACCAGTGACTTAATTCTGTGTTTTTTCTACTTCCTTAAAAATGTCTTGAGGGATTTTTTTTTTACTTCAGTGCACTTTTGTGGCACAGCAAATGTTTCACCAGAATTAAACTTTTGTCACAGTTATTACGTAATGCAAGAGAGTTGTTTGTCCACTCACACGTCCATCAAAAAGTTTGGTGTGGACTTAAACACAATCTGGCAGTATAAATAAATATAAATTCACCAATCCAGGTGACTGTGCTTCGTAGGAAACAAAGCAGGACAGAAGGGAAGCTTAAAGGAACACAAACATTTTGGTAAATAAACTTATTTGCTTTTTTGCAAAGAGTCTGTACAATGACGATAAAGCTCCAGCACCAAGATAGTTAGCTTAGCACAAAGACTGGAACTGGGGGGGGGGAACACCCATCCTGGTTCTGTCCAAAAGTAACAAAATCCACCTACCAGCAACTCTAAAACTCATGTCCTTTGTTTAATCCATACAAAAAGCTAAGTGTAAAAACAAAACATTATGGATTTACACTGTTACATCCACCTTAATGTGTGTCTGGGGGAGTGGGTGACGGTAACACGCAAACAATGGTTCCGAGCCAGGGTTGCTGCACCAAACTGGTATGGTTTGGGCTGTTGTATATGTGCGGGTAGCCTCCTGGGGCAATAAGTGGGGGAGGCTGGACCCAGTGTGGATGCCAAAGAAAATGCAAGAAACGGAACAAAACCCCTCCTAAACTAAGTCCCACCTAAACCCAAACTAAAGAACAAACAAAAGGCTAACCAACTAACACTAAAGAAGGACCCAACAAAAACCATAAAGTCGTGGAACCACCCACTAACCTATTGTTTCTAACAGTATCAAAACTACGTGAGTGCGACGTACAGGTCGCCCCAGTCTTGCCTAGTCCAGCACACCGACCACGTACCTTTCTTAACCAGTCTCCACAGAGACTTTCCAAACATGTGTCATCAATCATTCTGCGCCAGAATGCACCACCCCCACACACACCTCCAGGTCTCCTCTTTATACCTCCACCCTCTCCCAGCTGATTGGGTTGATTAGCCTAGACAGACACACCTCTGGAGCCATTTACCAGGGCCGCACAGGTGGCAATCAATTATTGCTGCAGAGAGAACTGGGGAACAGGGTCACAGACAAGCCCAGCTAGGCTGTCAGCTAGTGCTTGGCACGTAACAGTGGAGGTAATGTGCCAGGACTATGGCTGCCTCATGGTGACGACAAGACTCCAGTAAATTACTGAGCAAGAATTATTCATAATCCCCCATTAAACCACAATGTCATGTTTTTAAATTTCATTTTTTGTACAGATTAAACAAACAAAATATGGGTTTTTTTGTACGTTTTAGAGGTGCTGGTACAGAGCCAGGCTAGCTGTTTCCCCCTGTTTTAAGTCTTTGTGCTAAGCTAAGCAAACCAGCTGCTGGAGGTGGCCTCATATTTACCATACGGACATGAGAATGGTATTAATCTTCTCATCTAACTCAAGGCAAGAAAGCAAATAAGCATATTAACCAAAATGTCAGACTATAAATTTTAAAAAATGTATTGTTAATTTAGTGGCAATAATCTTCAATGTGTGTATCTTTTGTGCTCACATGGAGTTATTGTTGTCTCCCAGCCTACAGTCCTGTTGTGTTTCATGTTCTCTGCCGTCAGCCAGTTATGAAGTTTTTGGAAATAGTCCAACAGGGGCTGGGCGTCCATCTTGACATCACCGGATATCGTATGCAAAGCCTTGGTCCAGGACTGGGACCTTCCCAGCTCTAACATATTCCTAACAGAAAACATTGATGATGATGATGATGATGACAATGATGATAAATTACAGCTGCATTATAATATATATAATATACAATAGCCTAAGTTCATGCGTTATGGTAAAACAGAAATTAGACATTATCTCTGAGGAGAGGAACAGGAAGTCCATACCTCAGCTTGGTTCCTGCTGCTATAGAGCCAGTAATGTCACATGAAGACAAGGCCCCTGTATGACCAGCCACATCACAGAGCGCCTTTTGGAACTGAAACTGGTAGATGGTTCTTGTGAAGTACCTGTATTCACAACCAGCAACACACACACACACACACACACACAGGTGATGTCTCATAGCAGAATTGGAGAAACCTTTTTCTTCAATCATTATACTTCATGTCCCTCACAGCTTCAGTGCTCAGCTACTCCATCTTGCTTGCAAAGGTGTGTGATTCTTCATTTCAGCCATATGCAGCCAACAAGGGTAAATCTCAAACACATCCAAAAAGTAATGATTTTGAAATGTAAAGAAATGGCCCATGGCCTGAGTTTTCACCAAGTTTCACTGAAATATGAAAATACATTTTTTAATATATCCTGCTAACATAAACAAAGACAGAAATGGAAACATACAGTAATCCTCTTGGCAAAGCTGATGTTGAGTTAAGATGAAGCTGCTTCACAGCAGGAGTGTTACCTGATGAAAGAATAGTCTCCAGATACATGGAACAGAGCGGGCGGGTCACAGTAGGTCTCATCTCTTGGCACTGGCTCAACCACCCCTACCAGCTCCCTCCTGTTATGACAACGGATAGTGAGCACTGATGCAGGCTGACGCTGCAACCACAGACCTTCCTGCAGGGAAGCAGCTGCTGTGGTTACACAACATGAAAAGCCACAATAATTGTCTATAGTATGTTCACTCTTGATGTCATGTGGTGTCTGTTCACAAACTGCAGTTATTTACAGATGCATTATACACGTCTGCTTACTTCATCTCCCACCAACGCTTCATCCATTCGCCCTTGGTGATGTTCCCTGCAAACACCTGCCACCTCCATTCCTCAAGCATGTAGGTGAACGGCAGTGTGGCCACGATGGTGAGCGCCTGTTTCAGCAGGAAGTTGATCTCTGTCTCTGCAAGGCAAAAACCACAAAATAGTTCATGATATAGAAAGTGAAAAGGTCAGGAAGCCTCTTTCTGGTTTCTGGTCAAAACATAATTTTAGAAGTTAAGTGTTTAGCACTCTGCATTGGTGCATATGTGGCTTCACTGACGAAAACAAGTGAATACAGGTGTGACATGATGTATCCAGGTGGCCCCAAAGGTGCTGAAGCTATTTTAATCCTACATGTCATTTGAGAGCAGTAACCCAGAGACACATTACTCAACCCTACTCTGGTTGGTTCACGTCTATATGCAGTATATATTTTTGCTGCTATTGGGTGAAAAATTGATGTTAAATCTCAAGTTTGGTGATTTACATGGTCTTAGGCCAGGTAACTAATTGAATACGATAGTGATACTGGATAAAGAGAAAATCCATCAAACATCTTTTCTGGGTGTGAAAAATGTCAACAAAGCTTGTCATGGGGTTATGAAACAAGGCTGGCTTAAACCTGCATTAACTGATGTTTTGGCCACTTGGTGGCAGCAGAAACAATCTCAACACTAACACGTTTTCTAAATTGACATGGTGAATTTAGTCACTAGCTAACAGTTGCTTACTTACCCATCCAGCAGACGGGAAGCAACTTTAGCGTACATTTGAAGTTGAGTCTCAGGCAACATGATGAATGAAAGTCCCATATTCACACGTTTTAGCTCTGTTTTGGTCACTACCATCTCCTGAAGAAAATATCTGGCTCTTTAGCTGCTAAATGCTCCACTATGTTAACTAGCTAGTTGCTAACGGCATCTGTCTGCTGTTTGGTGATGCGCAGGTCGTGTACAGTGGCTTTTGGAGCGGTTTCGTTGAGCTATGTGCAGCTGAAAATGACGTTGAAAGTTGGGGGTCAGAAAACTAAAACAATGAGCAGAAAAATGCTAAAAAAAAACTTCATACAGTTGAAGAGAACAGCAGAGTAAGGTGATTATTCTCTGTGGGTTCGTCAATATGAGAAACCTCTTTCATAAACACATATTTACACTTAGTCACTTCAGCGGATGGCTATCCAATCTCAAATAAGCTAAGTGTAAGTGGATTGGAAAAGCATTCAAGATGGATTGAAATCTGATTGCTCAGTTTATCCAGATGTTGAAAAGGTGTAATTGCACCTTGCTCCTCCAGTAGGTCTCATCTGGATTATTTTTGATTTGATTTGAGACACTTGATATTAAGTGCAAATAGTCATGTCATCCATTCTATTATAAAACGATGATTATAACAGCTTTAACGTTTCTTTGGTTTGATAATTGTCAGTGTTGTCTACATCGACAGTACCACTATCGTAAGTGAAGTTAGCAGGCAGGAGTTCCAGGCTATGTAGGTGTTTGGGCGTTGCAGCAGAGAGGGACATGATCTCTCCCACAGCCTCGTGGAAACCCTCGTTGGCTCCGTCCCTCAGGAGGTAGGACAGGTTACGGTAAGCCATCTGGTACTGGTTGTGACCCATCTCATGGTGAACTGTGAGGAAGTCGTCCATGTTGACCTTGGTGCACATTTTGATTCTGAAGACATCACAGCAGTGTTGTTGTCAGCAGTTACATTGTCTGATCCAGATGTGGCATTATGCCATATCAGATATACTGTGCCAATAAAACAGTCAGTGCAATAACATGTTTCTGATGAGTCAGATGCAACAAACACTGACGTTTAAAAGTTTAATAAAATGTCCATGGTCATTTTAACCCAAACTGACACTCAAGGAGCCATAAAACCTGACTTTTGGAAAGAGTTATAGTTTCCATTTGGACAAGCTTATGTTGCTATAATAATAAACTTTATTTATAGACACTCAACTCTCAAACAGTCCGTGTGGATTAACATTTCACAACATAAAAGAATTTGGTTGTCTTTATCAGCAGGAAAGAATGACTCAAAGCTTAATCTCTACCATTGTTCCGTTAGTACATATTTATGGCTCTCATGTACTGATCTACAGATAACTCTTCTCAACACAGCACAAAATAGCTCACATAAATCATCTCATGTGGGACCTTTAAAAAAAGCTGCTTGTGTTTAAGTCAGTTGTCCCAATGTAAATTTTTCAGATACTTGTTTGACACCTGTGTGAATATGTGCATGTCTGTGAATTTATCCTACCTAAAGTCCTCTCTGTTTCCCATGTCCCAGGCTGTTGGGTGACAGACCACCTTGCGTCCATCCTCAGGCTTCACCAGCATGGAGTTATTCCAGAAGTTTGGGAACATCTTGTACAGGCCCACGGACATGAAGAACTTTTCTGCTTCTTCGAAAAGCTGATGCTCTTTCCAGCCCTAAAATCCAAGGTGATGTTTAGTGGACAGTTTCAGCTCCAGTAGAGGATTTTAATGTCTGCATGCACTATATTGCAAAACTTGTTTTAAACATCTCATATATTTTCTTGTGTTTAATTCATATTGTTTAATATACCAACAGAATAACAGAATCTGTACCTTCTCCACCATAGCGCTGCTGACATCAATATCTGGTTTGTCAGGGTAGGGGGTTGACAGAGTGTACAGGTTGGTCCAGAATCTTCCCCACATGTCACCTGGACAATCAACACAAATGGCCATTATTTTTCACTCAAGCACTCTAAGTAGACACTGAGATGTTCTTCCTGCACTAGACTTTAGTGCATGGACTTGCAATCCGTTCAAAGCTGATTCACGGTGGATGTCATCTATTAATTTAAAAGTCTAACAAAGGATGGAGGCTGCACCAAGTAGTTTCAGCTAAAAACTAACAGAGGGAGCCATACGCAAGTTCTGAAGCTGTATTCTTTGTTACACTGAATTGCTCTATTAATTCAGTCAATCTGTACTCATGTATGTCCTTGTGCTGCTGCAACAACTGGATTTCACTGCTCGGGCTCAATATAGACTTCTTATGTTCTTATCTTTTATTGTGGCGTTAACATACTGTACATCTTTCTTAACTGCAGTGATTTACTGGCGAGTTTGTCTATTGAATATAAAATGTATAATACATAGGCCAATAATTTAAATATTATCAACAATAAAACTCTAGGTAATAATGATAAAGAGAATGCAATATACAGGAATTAATAAAAGAGAAAGGAGAGATGTAATATACTATTACATACTATTTTTATATTTAGCATAAGGATATTCATTCCCGCATTATGTTTGTGTTCTCCTTTTCTAACTTCCTCCTCTTGGACTTAAGTTTTTTGTATTGTACGGATGATAATCAGAGAGAACAGCATTTCATTGTACAGTGAAACTGTTTCTCTGTATATGACAATGAAGCTTTGACTATTGAGTATTTAATGATAGTGAAGTTCTTGATGCCATTGACTATGTGATGTTTGCTCCTCAACTTTCTTCCCCAAACCCATTCATAAGAAACTATTACCAAAAAATACATGAAATATATGGAGCTGTGATATCAGAAATCCTCAATGTACCCAGCAGGTGGGCTGGCAGAGGTCCTTGCGAATCAATCTTTTCTTTGTAGACCGCCATAAGTCTGGCTCTCACATAGGCATGCAGCTCCTTGTATAAGGGCAGGATCTGTAAATAAATTAATGTTAATTACTTCACACAATCAATAACAAACAACACACTCTCACTAATGTAGGTGTGACAATCTGCTGACATGGAAGGATATTAGACGCACCTGTTTGTATATAGAACGGACGTCTCCCATCAGCTGATCTCTGGTGTACTTGTACTGAATGTCTTCCTCAATGGTCTCATAGTTATATCTCCAGTAAGCTCCATAGTCTTCAAAACCTGTAAGTGTGTGTGTGTGTGTGTGTGTGTGTGTTTGTTGGAGAGGAACAAAGAAAAAGAAAGCATGAGACAGACAAATTTCACTTTACAAAAACTGTCACTACCAGAGTTGCTTTGTTTTTTTTTTTTTGTGGAGGAGAATTGTTGCTGACTCTCGTTTGCATGGTGATGTAAGCCGTGGCATCGCAAGCATTACATGAGTTTGAGGTTCTGACGTCTGTGAACCCCCCCATGCTACTGTAAGACAAAGTCAGCTGTTTGTTCTTGGGAGGATCCGTCACGTACAATCACTGAACACAATCGGCTCTGTGTGTTCAGACATTATCTTCACCCATCCACAATCTACAGCAAGCACATTTTCTTCGAGACGTATCACCGTTTAGTTTGGAAGCTTCATTCTTCAGATCTACGTAGTCTTCGTACAGATTTCTCATCCTCTTCCCCACCTGTCTCCTCCAGCCCTCCCACACATGCAGACGCTCCGAGTAGTTTTGGCTGTTGGCCATTATGTGCTCCAGGCCTGTAAACAGAGCAAGACATCTCAGATAAATGTTTGTCTGTTCATCAAATCTGCAAAGAAAAAACCAACCTGAATGGATCCACTTTGCATAATTAGTACTTTTACTTTTGATACTTTAAGAACATTTTGCTACCATTACTTCTGTACTTTAAGGAAGATTTTGAATGCAGGACTTTTACTTGTAGGTTTTGGAGAATTTTTACATTGTGGTATTGCTTGTTGTACTTAAGTTAGTAAAAGGTCTCAGTACTTATTTCACCACTATATGGTGTGTGTAGAAGTACCTATATAATATTCTAAAAAGTCCTAGAAAGGTATTGAGTATCGAAGTCAAAGTATCAAACAACATCAAAAGTAAAAGTACTTGTTCTGCAGACAAATGTCCTTGCTTTTTATTTATTTTTTGGAATATGAACATTAATATGTGGATATTGGTACATTTTTACTGAAATTGGCCTCAAACATTTATTTAAATGAAATCATCTTAGAAGTTTAAAAGACATTTGTCTTTGGTAGAACAGTAACCAGTGATTGTTTGGTTAGGGGTCACAAGCCAAAAAGACTGCAAGCTCACCACATACAACCATAACAGTCAGATAAATGTAGAAGAGTAAGAAATACAGTATTGTGTTCTGAGGTATTGTCGAGTAAAAATATAAAGTAGCATACAATGGAAACACTCAAGAAAAGTACCTCAAAATTGTACTTGAGTACACATATTCAAACCTGTTTTGTTTTAACAATTAAAGAACTAAACATTATAAAACAACACAATTGCCACAATGGATTACAGAGTCTTGGTAACATTGATAGTGACTATGTTAATTATAAACTACTTTATCTAACTTTGGCCGACAGTAGCAGGCGCCATAAGCGCGGCCCATATACAGAGTGAGTACCTGGCTCCAGCGTCTCGCAGTTAAAGGGGTCGTCCCTGAGACACACTGTCGCTGTGCTGTAGATTGTACTCATCTCACTCATGACCTTGCTCAGCTACAAGTAGATTTAAAAGAAAACACAAGGATACAATGTTTAGGTTCATGTGATTTGCTAATGAACACTAGTGATAAAATTAACTCAAAACTACTTTAGCTGAGGAAGTAGACCAGAAGGTGAAACATTGACATTGATATTCAAACATGAAACGAACATATTTTAAGACATTTCCAAACACATATGGATTACAGAATTGAATTTAACATGGAGTAATTGTCATACATGTGCAGCTTTATCCTGCGATAGGGCACCAGAGCCTTTGTCTTGCAGGGAGATGAGCTGAAATTTGATTTCTGGATCCTGGATCTGGTCGATGGGGAATTCCTGGGACTCTTCCGACATCTGGGTGTAGAAATTGCCCCAAATTTGCCCCTGTACTGACTGGGTAGAACGAAAACAGAATTTATAAATCAGTAACTTACACCACATGTGTTTTTGTTTCATTTAACTGATTAGCTACATGTATTTTAAAGGCCCCCGATTGCATACCAGATTGTCTGAATTCTCCGTTGTGATGTTGGTGTTGTAGGCCCATGATGCCAGCGAGTATTGGTACATACGCACAGTGGCCTCTTCGTCGAACCTCTGCAGGAACTCCCTCGCCTTGTTCTCCACATCTGACTGAGCAGAAACAGCGCAGGACAGTGACAGCAATACTACAAGAATCCTAGCAGACATCTTGGCTGCTTCAGCACCATCCACACACACAAGCTAACTCTGAGAAGGGCGGACACTGTACTTTGTTACACAGCTCCAATAACCTTCGCTGCTGCCTTGGCCTTTGGACAGCAGAGACATAACTGAGGGTGTATCTGTGTTTTCATTTACAGATAGGATACTTCAGAGAAACAGTGAACGTCACCGGGCTGCCTTCACATAGGAGGGGGGTCTGTGTTATATTTTCATACAATATCAGTCACAAAATACACATAATCTCTTTTGAAAGATGTACAGTTTGTTATACTTGTGTGTAGGGACGTGAATAGGTCCTTTTGATAAGGTCTCTCTCTGTTTGCCAGTCAGCATGGTAGCACATACATCAAAATATTTTGGCAGGGAATTAAAATCCTGCTGTTAAAAGCAGGGAAGCAGGATGAACAAATAACATATACCTTATGGTACAAACTCCCCATTAAATGAGAGCAAAAGGTGTTCACTGTTCCTTTAGAATATAAGACAACATCTCCTTTGAAATCGCTTCTTAAAACTCATCTTTATCATATGGCATTTTATTAAGTAATGGAATTTGTGGTAATTGTTTAATCTGGCTTTTATCTTTTATGTTTTAGAATTAATGTCCTTTTTATTCCTTGTTTTTGAAAGGCTCACTGTAAGTAAAGTTCTTCTTAACAATTATTGTTATCAATAGAAAAAATAAAATATAATCTGGGCACCAAAAATGTGAAATTTATTTCATGTGGCCCTTGGTTTTTTGTCATTTCTTAGACAAACACGACCCTTTGAGGAGAAAAATTTACAAAATGTAAGGAAACAGGCAACAATAGCATTAAATGAGTTTCCAACCTTCTTATCTGGTGGCGGTGGATTCTCCTGCAGCAGATAAATGCAAGTCATGCACTGTTAGGCCCTAAATACTGATAAAAAATCGGCAGCGAGGGCAAGGTTTATTATTTAGATTTATTACCAACTCCAAAAGATTATTTAATACTCTCTCTCTCTCTTTCTGTGCTACAAGTCAGTCAATAATCAACTAAAACATCAATAAAATTACAAAATAAAAATGAGTCAGCATTGATTTTTTTAAGCACATCAGCAACATGAAGTCAATAACTCAGTTCACCATTTTATTTCTTATGTTGACACTCATTTGTGTGCGGATGAAAGCTTGTCTTTGGATTTGATCTATCTAAAACATCTAGGCAGTGCACCTGTGTAACGTCCCTGAAAACATTAACTTGATGCAACAGTGCCTTCCTGTGAAGATAGTTGGTATTATCATAATCATTAAAGGACAGGTTCACATTTTTTTCTGGTCTGTCCTATTGTTAAACAACAATTACATGTCCATATACATTAAAAACTTTATTGGTTGCTGTAATTGGTCCTTCTGTGGATTACTAGCTGTGAAGGTACCCCTTTTAATGTGATTCCAATGTAAGTGACAAAATCCACAGTCTGTGTAAAAGCACTTTTTTTTAAGTTCAGCCATGGCCAAGGTGAGGCTTCAGCAGCCTGAATAATTCTAAATAAGAGAGTATCTTCCAAACTTACTTATCAGGTTTCAGATGTCTATGAGTTGTTCGCAGATCCACCAAAGAGACATTTCCCCTTTAAACTTCTCAGATGGTTTTGTTTAAATGTTTGAGGCTCAGAGAGGCATTCCACATTCTCCAACATTTACAAAAAAGCAAGGAGTAGAGAAAAGTCCAAAACATACAAATTTGTCTGTGAGAATTTTGTTTTGTCTTCTTCCCTGCCCTATTAATCATCTCACAAGCTCTCAGATTTATCTTGTGACCCTTTGGAGGGGCCCCGAGTCCTAGGTCGGGAAACACTGGACTAAACAACCTAACTGTACATAAAGTAGCTAAAACTAGCTCCATCTCATCCAGCTGCAGCTGTTATATGCTGCGTCCACATTGATGCATCAGTATTAACAAACTAGTAATGTTATATATAATAATATATTTTTACTTTAAGTTGAGTATTTTTACATTGTGGAATTGGTACTTTTACTTAAGTAAAGGATTTGATTACTTCTTCCTCCACTGACGGAAACATAATCTCTGAAAAATCATCACATTTAGTTCAATTATTTTAGAAATCAGTAAAAAGCCCACATACACAATCCAATGTATAAATTAGAGTGGAATTGTCAAATTATATAATATATTTCATAATTAGACCTCTTCTCAGGACTGTAGCCATGGGCCTTTTTCACAGCAACGGTGTTACTAATAACATTAACAATGGCTCTGCTCTATTCAAGTGTCCCAGTAAGCCATGACAGGGTGGGAGTGAGCCAGCAAGAACAACACCAGGACCCTGAATCTGACGCAGCTAAATGGAATCCAGCCATTATTAATGTTATTATTTACACCCGTGCTAATATATTATATCTGTCAAACTAATACAGTGAAGCAAAAAGTGCTATATTTCTCTCATTTTTTTGTGAGGTTGAAGTATAAAGTTGCATAACATGGGAATACATAAGTAAAGTACAAGAACCTCAAAATTGAACTTGCTTGAGTAAATGTACTTAGTTACTTTCCACCTCTTCTGAGCTCAGAGATAGTTGACTTCTCTGTTTAGCTTTGAGACTTAGGTGCCACTCTGCGAGCTGCACACTGCGAGCTCTCACACAGTCAGGACACGGAGCAAAATGTTCCCTGGCAACACATAAATACACTCATTGAATCTAAAATGTCAAATACATAGAATTTAAAGCAATGATGGCCATGTCTCACATTTAGGGGAAAGAGGAAAAATGTAAAGGCATGAAGACTTTCACGCTGCCTGTCCAAACAACTAACAATATTGTTAATTCCCATTGAAATCAAGACTCGTTATAAATTATCGCCATTGTGGTTTACTTTTTTCTGGGATGCAAATATGGAACGTTTCACAATTCATTTGTAGCAGGCTTGTCTTCATGGCAGCTCAGAGTGAGGCCCGTCTTAGGTTACTGTCAATCTGTGCTGCCTCAAATTTGCTGCAGCAGCAAGTTTATTGTGGACATGTCTATATACAGACTGCGCCTAGAGGCTATAGGCTAATCACTGTGAATGAAACACACAACAGCCAGGCTTAGCACCCTGGAAACTCACATTCAGCAAAAAAGAAAGTCTGTTCACTGGACATCGTGCAGCTACAGTACAGGATCCTGCTGCAGGTGGACTTTTCTGGGAAGTTTACAATTTAGCAATTTCAAGCCAGGAGGATACAAACTGTACAGTGTGAATTGTAATATGTTTTACTGGTTTATACTGGAATATGTTGCATGACTTTTTTTTAAATTCAGTATTGCTTTCTAATCATCTACTGGAACACCTGTCGGGTGTGATGGAAACTCTCTGGGACTGATGTGGTTTTGATTGCGTGCTTCTTGAATTGGTTTAAGATGTTTATCATGTTGGATGATGAACAGCACCTGTCATCAGCCTGTAGGTATATCTGTGAGTGTAGTGACCACTAATATCATCATTTGTTTCTATGTCACACAACTAAAGGCAACAAAATCATTTTCAAAAAGATTTCAAAAAGACAGAATGCAAAAATCCATAGCCAAATGATCAGTGGTGCACAAATGGTCCATATGGCTTAATAATATACTTAAGTCATTGTTTTGTACCTCCACGTGGTCATTTTTCCACATCCATCATCAAAGTCCTCCACTGGCTGAGTTTATTTTGAACACACACACACAAAATACTGTAGGAAATACCACCAAGGAAACACAACTTTGACACAAAGTAAGATCAATGATAGTAAAACTAAATACCACTTACTTCATAATATCTTTGACAACAGGGCATTCCCATGAATTTTCCTCCACATTTAATGAACCAGTCTGGGATATTTGGGATAGAAGGTGAAATGTTGATTATCTACCTATATTGTTATATTGTAAATAGAAATGTAGTACCTAGTATTAATAGTTTTAGACTGAAATCAAAAGTGTTTCCAATCCATCTTTCATATTATTTATTCTTCAGTGTCAATACTTCAAGCAAGTGTCTACTTTCAGCTGAATTGCGGAAGGTGGAAAGAAATGTATAAAGAATAGATATCTAGTGATACAATTGTGTATACAATTCATTTTGAATCCAAGAATTAAAAAAATAAACGCTGATAACTGATTAACAAGCGAAAACCTTAAGAAACATCAACGCTTGTGCTTTGTTCTCTTTGCTTCTTCATTGTTTAGGGTCCCACAGATTTTGATATTGGAAATAAATTAAGATGAACATCATCGGGGTCAAATAGCAAAGTCCAATATAATTATTATGTTGATATAAAATGCTCCTCTGGCAGGATGTCCTGACATGATACGTGTGGTAGGTTCACTGCTCCTTGTCCACGCGGATCCACCTCTCCGGGTTTTACCTCAGTCTTCTCTCTCATCCTCTCAGCCTGTTCAGGCCACAGAGCCAGGCTGCATCAATCCCCACCAAAAACAACCACAATAAGACCGGAAAGTCAAGGAGAGGCCTACAAAATAAAAGCTGAAGGCGTGCAGAATGCGTGTTTTTCTGTAATGGAAAAAAACGGCATTTTCCAAATATGCTGCACGTCGTTGGTTTTACGTTTTGCCAACACATGTGCTTCGTGTATAGTCTATCAGTTAACCGTCTCCTCCGTGAGTGTCCATCGTTGCTCTTGACCTCGGCTTCTTATTTAGAAATGTCCCCGCGGTGCTTCCGTTGCGCTCCGGCTGGCTTCACGCTGCACGGAGGCGACCCGTGATCGCAGACTCAACGCGCATCTTCACGCCACTGACCTGAGCTCAGCCGTGTCCTGCATGTGTGTGCGTGCGCGTGCGTGTGTGCGCGGGAGTGTGAGTGATCCCCAGAAACCAGCAGCGGGATGGAGGGTCTCAAGGAGAATCTGGGAACTTTGGATTGACGCCCGGGGATAACGCGCGGTCGGCCCGAGCCTCATCGGGTTTCTCGTGGATTTATATATTTGGATGTTGTCTGTTTCCCCCTTCTCCCCTTTTCTTCTAGGCAGTGGGAATTTACACTTGGCTTGCAACTCCTCTTATTTCTGGCGTGCAAGATGCCATTCGCCAAAAGAATCGTGGAGCCGCAGCTTCTGTGCAGGCACCAGATCCCCAACGATGAAGGTCTGCTTTTCGAGGACTTGTGTGCCATCAGTAACGTGGTTCTGTCTCGGACCTTGCGACAGCTGTCCGACCTGGCCCGGCACGCCTGCTCCTTATTTCAGGAGCTGGAAAACGACATCATTAGCACCAACCAGCGGGTCTGGGTCCTCCAGAACAAAATAGGCCAGATACAGCAGACTGCCAGTGCCCTAGACCCTAAAAAGGAGGCAGTGCGTAAGTAGACCACCACAAGTGTATGTAGTCTGCCGCCTCTCAAACAGACAGACAGACAGACAGACAGACAGACATCCCCTTGTGATTTACACCTGAGCAGTGTGTGATTGTATTCATTCATATCGTACATGTGTGCCTTCAGGCTTCGAAGGGCGCCCACCTCTAAATTATTTTCATCCAGCTGCACGCACGCACGCACGCACGCACGCCCCATTGAAATGTGCCACACGGTTGCGTTTTGCACGTTTTGACCATCCAGCGGCATCGAGATGCATTTTCACAGCGTGTTGACGGCTCATTCATTTGGCGGTCCAGACTCGGATGTGTGTGTCCGTCGACGGAGGGGGGGGGGGATCGGTGTGTGTGCCCGCGTGTGTGTGTGTGTGTGTGTGTGCGCTCGCAGGCAGGCAGGCAGTGCGGAGCGGCGCGGCGCGGCGCGGAGGGGCGTGTGTCGCCGCTGCATCGGCTCAGCATCGCAGGCTCGTTACTGCGGGTAGCGCGCACCTGAAGCACCTGCCAGGCGGGGGCGCCTCGTTCATGCCGTGTGTGAATATATAGGAAGTTCGGGCTCGAGAATCTTGTTAAAAGGGGTGCTTAAGATGTGTGTGCGCGCGCGCGCGCGAGTGCGCGCGTGCTGGGGGTTTTCACAGGCGAGTCCCCGTGCGCCAAACCCACCCTTTCCACATGCGGCGGCACCAACACGGCATCAGTGATGAATCCAGATGTCCGTGTTGCAGGGCAGAGCTGATCATGAGCAAACAGTCAGGTGTCGCTAGAGTTGCTGTGGACTGATCACATGAAAGAACATAAAAAAAATAAGCCTGACTGGCATCAGTGAGAGAGACTGCGATTCAGTGTAACAGCGCGTCCCGTACAGTATTATTTATGTCCTCTGCAGTCCCTTCACTGTGGGACTTTTGGTTTTAGACGATCCAAGCAGTGTTTTTAGTCCAATTCTGTGCAGCGGGATTTATCACTGATGTAGGTTATTCTAATCTGGGACAATCAAAGAGCATTTTGGGCCCTAAAGCTACTGTAGGCTCATGAACTCCCTCTTTAGATGTATCCCCCAACCCCCAACCTCACACACACACACACACATCGGAGCATATGTGTCAGTGAGAATGTCTTTATTACATCAAACAGACTTACAGCATTTCTCTGTTTACTCTTGCTTGCTGTGGATCTGGATGAATGAGGCTCTGACTCTTGGAATGGAATTGTGTGAGACAGATTGTTTGCATGTTGTCCAGCAGAAAGGGGCAGACATTTACGTTGATATGCTGAACTCCTTGTACAGTACAAAAGCCTCTCGCAGACATACAGTCGCTTCTCCCCATTCTGAACTCCTTAAACCTGCCAGCAACACAAACCCCAGAAAACTGTCCGTATGTTACACCTGTTGTGCTCAGAAAACCCCGAAATATTGATTTGTTGAGTGGATTGTGCTCCTCTAACCCTGCAGCCAGTCAGGACACACATGCTTTTCCAAAACCTTTATGAATCTCAAATCCAAGAATGCCATAGCGAGCCCATGCAGCCAATTAATACTCCTTTCAGGTGGGCACTTTGTTCCCAACCTGGCAGTCAGGACCCCTACAAGGCCTTGTGAAATAAATCTAGTTTGTTGCCCAGATAGGAAATTAAAAAAAGAAAATTCTGATACCTAAAATTATGTTAATTTTTCAGAATGTTCTCTTGTGAAATGTTGTAGTTCTACCCTTTCAGGCCTCTAAATCTTATTCAAATCAAATCAAATCCACAACAATCTCAGAGGTTAAAAATCACCATTTCAAGTGTGATTTTAAAAAAAGTTGACACTCCAGAGAGACATGTGGCGAAATCTTTGGTTTTCAATCCAGAAGGTGGTCTTTGATCATACGATTAAGCCACACCCACCATTGGCCAATTTAAAGATTTGTTGACCCAAAGCCTCCATCAAGGGCAGTGCCAGAAATTTAGAACCAAATTCTGATGCAACGTGACGTCTGCATCCGAGGTGTACAAACGCACCAGTCAGAATACAGCTTAAAATGATGCAGAATACACTGACGAGCACTGACTAAAGATGTATAATAATCTATTTATTGATTTATATAGTTCTTCTCAAAACATAGTTACAAAGTGCCTCACAGATGGTGCAAAATAATATTCCATAACAGAAGAAACTCAGAAAGAGAAGGAAGAGACAAAACACCACAGAACAAAAACAAAACAACAATGAACGCAAAAAAGCTAATTCATAAAAATGTGTTTTCAATAGTGTTTAAAAAGATGTCACTGTGGTTGCTAGACGGATTTCAGCAGGAAGACTGTGGCCGAGTTTTGGGGCCCTGACAGAAAAAGGCCAGTCTCCTTTAGTTTTAAAATCCCTTTCGTTTGGTCCAGCTAACAGTCTGACTGCAGCATTTTGGATAATCTGAAGGCGTGAGCGTGTATCACTGTTTAGGCAGGTGAAGAGTGAATTACAACAATCAGTTCTTAAAAAGTTAAATGCATGAATAACTTTCTCCAAGTCAGAGATTAATAGAAATTATCTGATTTATTTTAAAAATCTGAATTTTTGTTTGGACGTGTTGTGTATTGCAAAATCATTTGGCAAGTGAACATCTGGAATCTTTATTCATTCTTCATCCTTATTTTGGTCATTAAAAATCTCATTCATGCAAACTGAGAAAACACTCTTTGGCTGTCTTTGCGGGGCTTCGACTTGGTTGCAGGGAGAGACTGAGTCCTCCTCTGCAGACCACTTCTCATACTTGGATGCCCACCAACGTTTCGCTATTTTTATTCAGCTTTCAAAAGGGCTATTATCTTATCTCGCTCTCTCTCAAATGGCAGCAATAACCCCGAGGAGCTGAATATCTCTGTGTGTATACACAGACTGAGATTGAATGTCAGTGACAACAGAGTTTCCTCACTTCATTGTAGAGTGTATCAAGATTCAAGGCAGTCAATATGGAGCTAACGTGGATTGATGCTGAACATGACAGTAGGCAGTGTTTAGATGGTGTTGAGACAGTTTGTGTCTGTCACATTCATGGGAAACAATGTGTCGTGTTGGACATTTATCAAAACATGTTCAGACAGTCTGTTCTAGTAGGCCTAGTCATCTGTTAGCGCTAGCAATGGCAGCAATGGTAGCTGTCCATTGACACTTTTGTTTCATGATTTACTTTAAAGTCTTTCATGCTCTCTGCCCTGTCATTCCACTGTGTCTGTCTTGGATGACACAAACGCTGATATAAGTCCCAAACTGTATTGCAGTGTAAGTTATGCAGAGAAATATGGATCTTCCAATTCAAAGTTTTACTGCTACTTTAAAGGGAAATTATAATTTATTTTATGATTCACTTAACCAAACATGCAGTGGGATCCCATATCACATATTGATGGTGGGTGGATGGATGGTGCTGGTATCATTTTCCATAGGGCTGCAGCTGATGACTGATTTCATTGTTACTACTCGTCCAACTGGGATGAGGGGTAAAACTGGAGTTAGTTTGAGAAGTTAACCATCCAAATAGGGTTGAGAACAAAGAGTGTTTAGGGCTAGATACTAAAACTTAGGTCTCTGACACACCACGAGGATTCGAAGAAAAAGCGGCATAGAAAACTGACCATCACCTTCTATGAAACGTTGCACTTGACGACGCTGAAAAGACATCAGTAGAGAGCCACTGGCACGCACACACGCTGGTGCTTCAAATATACATCCCAGAGAAAAACATATACATATATATATAGATATATATGTGTGGATAAATACAGTTAAATACGGTGGATCATGTTTCATATGAATAAATTGAATGGCTGAAGAGAAAGCATCAAAATGCAGTAAAACATACTGTAGATGAAGACGTGCTGTAATGATGGACAAGGCGCATCGAAAACACGAGTCTTGTAAGGATGTTCAATTTTATTTTCTGGGTTATGTTATTGTAGTACAATAAAGGACGAATCAACCACACCATAAACAGACCAACACTACCAAACCTATTGTTGAATTACTAGCCAGAAAGTGTCAATCTTATGTGCCCTGAAGTGCCCTCCTTCTCAGCTGGATTGTAGAAACTAAAAAAAGTACCTCATAAAAATTAAGGTTAGGTTTGGAGGCATGGTTAGGCGACAGAGGCTGCACCTTTCCACAACATGAGAGGAAGACGCGAGCTGTAGCAAAAATGTCACATCTTCAGAACTCCACCAATTAATATGTTTTACATTAACAATGAATGAAATGATGTGTAATGTGAGAGGGGGTTGCTCACAGTTTGCATAAAGCTACAGAGAATAATCAGCCAACATCAGCAGCACAGAGCTAAGATAAAACGCCTCTGTACACAAGTTGTTAGTCAAGAAGTAAACGTGTAACTGCTCCTGAAAGTGGCAATAAAACCAACGGCATATTTGTTTTGTGTGAGTCCACCAGGCAGTGGTCCAAACGTATTGGTATCATTCAAGTGGCACAGCTAAAATTTCAATGCTGCTAAGATGTGTTCAGACCGAACATGAAGCATATTTTGGCTTTTGGCTTGTGCTACTCATGCAAATGCTACGCTGGTGTTTCGACTGTCCGTGTTTATTTGTCCCAAACAGCCAATATGCAGATTGTACAGATGTTAGACAGCAACATCATGAGGACAAGACTTCTGAGAGACTGCTGTCACTGGACCCAGCTGCTGCTCATTAAACCACAGGGACTTGTTTGGTATTTCTAGATGTATTACTGTAAGAACCCCTGAGTTTTCCTCTAGCACCACCATAAGGGGGACAGTTTAGTTCTTTTTTTAAATATCTCAACAGCTATTGCATGGATTACCGTGAAATTCTGTACAGACATTCACCTCTTTGACCTGCTGACTTTTCATCAATAGTGGCATCATCATGTCACAGTATGTATTTATCCAAATCTGTGGTTTATGAACAAAACTAAGGATCTTCCCATCAGCCTCAGCAGTGTTTTTAATTAGCAAATGTTTGCATGCTAACATGTTTACTAAGAAGGTGGACATGTAAAATATTATACCAGCACCAACATGTTAGCATTGTCATTGTGCGCATGTTAGCATGCCGATGTTCAAAGCCCCGCTGTGCCAATGTGCAGCCGTACGCTCTTAGTCTTGTTTTTGTCTGCCTCCATTGTTTCTTCTAAGCTGAGCTAATGCCACATTCACATCATATTGCACAGACCTTAATTACAAGCAGCAGGAAAATACATTCATATCAGCCTCTTACTGTAGATTCAAATTTCTGACAGCTAAGATTCTGTATCACTTAACTGGCAAAAAGAGCTACGGAAGCATCAACAAATCAGCATCAAAATGGCTGCAATCATTCCAATAATCTCAAAACTGACACTAACACAATCAATTCAGCGTGAAGGAGCTATATACTGTTTCACTTGTTAATGAACCCTTGCTAAAAATATGTAATACAACCTTGTATCTGGTGTGACCACAAGGCTAGCAATGGGGGTAACCAGTCAGAATAACAAGATTTAGATAACATCCATTCGTTTTAGTACTTGGGCTTGTTATTTATCATTAATATATCATCAAATTTTCTTGTGTAAATTAGGCCAGAGTTAATTACTGGTGTATAAAACTCTGCTAACACTCAGTCTAGGTTTGGGTTCAGGAGCAGAATCACACACAGCATACACCGACTCTCCAGGCACTGAACACACACACACAGTCACAGGGATTTGAATGTGGAAATATTGGTTTGTAGCAAATATATTGTATGGCTACTGCAACACTGCTTTCTTCCTGGTATGCCATTAAAGCAAATATGACTTTGAATTTGAGAGAGTATGGCCTTTGGCAGTGGGGGGACTGCTCTATCTTACTTGTCTGCATAGTAACAGGAGACAGAAGGAGGCCTGCTTTAACCTTTCAGCTGAGTCAATCTCTCTCTGTCTTTCTCTCTCTCTCTCTCTTTCTTGCTGGTCATTTTTACTTGCTTTTCAGTTCTGTAGCATCATGTTGTTAAAACTGAAGTAATTATGGACACGTTTACAAGAGAGAAGGATAGAGAGAGACTGAGAGCTAACAGTAAAGTGTGTGAGCCTCAGTGTTCTGGAAGTAAATGTGGGTTTTTTTCTGTCAAACACGCACACACACACTCCTAGAGTAAAAAGAGAAATAGAGATACATTTACCAACTTTATATTGTGCAACTGGCCAACAGGCTTAATCTATTCAGTGTGTGGTTCAGGGATCTGATTTCAACCACACGAGGCAGGTTAGGATACACTCTGTCCAGGCACATCCTGTCTGTCTCACACCTAACCACAGACACACACATACACACACCTCGCACCAAGTGCATCAATGCAGGTGTTTCCAGAATCCAATATTTGAGATGATTTATGTGCTCTCGTGTCTCTCATGGCTTCTCCAATGTCTCTGCCTCTGTCTGTCCTTCCCTCAATCTTTGCATATATGTGTCCATTCTCCTCCTCCTCCTCTCCATCCATACCTCTTCCCTCACTGCCCTACTTTCCCCATCATCATCATCAGCATGGAGAGACTTCTTGACAGCATATTTAATGTTTAATGCACTTTGATTTCCACCCAGACACTTACAAGCCCGCGAGAAGAGGAGAGGATAACAGAGTGAATGACAGAGAAAGAGACGGGCATGGTAGAATAGAGCTTCTGGTGTGAAAGGAGAGGATAAAAAGGAGAGTTAAAATTCTGAAAATGGTAAAAATAAATTCAAACAACACTAAGAGTCTACAGCCATGCTGGCAGCTGTGTGAGGATGTTTACATGCTGCTGTTTAACAGGTAATGTTTACCATATTCACAACATACTGCTAAAGTACAGCTGAGGTGGATGGAAATGTCATTTAGACTATTTGGTGCTGGAGAAACTACAGGTTACTACCTACAAACTACAGGTGACGGACGGCCACAGATGTATAACAAGAAGTGGATACCGGACTTCAAAATGGTGCCCACTTACTTGAATCGAAATTGCTCGCCCAGCGCATTATCCAAAAATGTTATCCCGTTTCCGGGTTTGCTTCCACGTTGTGCAGCCCACTGCACATACACATTAGTGTTTCTCTCCCCGGCCCCACCCTGTTGTTCCCACTCAGACCATAGACTTTACATTGGGTTGACGAAATGCCCATGAAAATGCATTCTCTAGGCCCTGAGAAGCTTTTACAAATATAAAAAATAAATCATATAACAGAGTAATAAATGACCTTGTTTGCACTTTGAAGTGTCCTGTCAACAGTTTAACAGATGTCTCTTTTATAATGGTGGTCTATGGAGAAAATGCTTTTTGGGCAGCAGGAGATTTCTTTGTTGCATTATACCGAGAGTTGCCACTGGAACAAATTGGCAGCAAGGCTGAGTAGCGGTGCTGCATCCAGCTCTCTTTGTACATCCAAACCACAGACATTCAGCCATGGCCCAACAGCAAATGACAGTCACTACAGGGACTTTCAAGTCTTACCAATAGTGGGCCTAAAACATAATGCTGAAAAAGGTACATTCGTGAAATCATGATTATTCTGTGCAGCATTCGTGGCAATATGCTCATTAGGTTTTGATATTTTATTTGTACATTTTGGCTTGAAGGTAAGGCTAAAGAAAATATTTACAGCCCTTTGGAACAGCATTTGTCTATGGAGCAATTTTGATGTAGTGGCCACCATCTAAACTGCAGGGACATGTGATGCACAGAGTTTTCACAATTAGAACCACGAGGCCAAATATACTATTAAAAGGGACCATTCACTCATGTGGGCAGTCAGTGCCACAAATAGACTGAACTGAACAGGCCAATTAAAAATGGCTCATCCTCTGGTGAGAATGAATGTACTCATTTATTGTGATTAACTGCACTAACACAGCACATTAGATTTGATCATTTTTAGTATATAATGGTGAGACAACAAATTCCAGACTAACATTTCCATTGTCAATGTGAAGATAGTATTGGAGAGGCTCGGGGAAGGGAGGACTAAAATCATATATAAATGATCCTTATTACATTTGGATCAAGAAAACTAGAGCTGAGGCAATGTCTCCTTCTATTTCTGTCTGTCTTGCTCCTGTGTGTCTTTTTGTTGTGTTTATGTTTGTGTATGAGAGAGTAAGAAAGAAAGTAAGAGACACACGACAACTACCACAAGTAAATCAAAGCGTATTTCCAGCAATGTTACCACAGGAACATGTGGGCATGACATGTGGGGAGGTCACAAGAGAGGGATGTGATGACAGTAAACGTACACTCTGTCACACACTTTGTTATTATTACGAGCACAAGACAACAGAGCACCCAGCTGCAGCTCTGCTTGACTTGATATACACACACGCACACAGTTTATTTCATTCAGCTCCTCAGAGTCTCTTATGTCATGGTGAGTAAAAATCATCGCTGCAAAATTTCTGTTCTCGTGGCCCAATTACCTCTATACTAATTTTGGCTAAAGTTATTCCACTGCCTCACACACACATACACACACATACACACACACACACACACACACACACACACAGAGTTGACATGCTTTCAGATCAGCCTTCCCATACCAGCAGGTAAACACTTGGATACCACCTCACATAAACACACTTGCATGTGAAAATACACAGCCAGGGGCATCACATACCGTCTCTCATGTTATCATTTGAAATTCTGCTTTAAGTGCCCCTGTCTCTGTTGCTGTTGCAGCTTGCAATAAAGCATGCATGCAGAACTGCTTGGTCTGTACCTCACAGCACTCGGTCGGCTGGACGGCACGGTCACTTTCTGGAGATGATTCCACATCTGTGCAAGCTGGCCTCTGGCTTTTTCATGTTGTTGTAGTTCTGCTATTGGCTGAGCAGCTATCCCAAAAACAAACCTACCCCAAACTCCAAGGAGAAAATATTGGCTGTATAAAGTACAGACTATTTCAGCAAATAGCTGATAGCAGTGGTAAAATACACTCTACAACCCCTTTATACAACAGATACACAAAAAACAGACTGTGACAACCTTACTGCATTACAGTTCAGTTTACTGGTAAAACTTGACACTGCAGCAGTATGTTGCTCCTTTTTGTGTGTGTATCCAATGTGTCTGTCCATGCAAAAATGCCTCTCCGATGTGTGTGTGTTTGGGGGGGGGGGGTGCGCATTTGTGTGTCAGCCTCATGTGACATGCAAAACGAAAATGACCTGAACTGCTGTAA